>JAJMRV010000034.1:0-114131 GCA_030578435.1 Scheffersomyces lignicola | reverse complement strand
ATGTAGCTTTGACCTTTTCGGTATTCTAGCTTTCGTTAATATTAAATGTTTTTCGCAATTCCTGATATCGTCGGATTTGGAACATCATTTTCTGTGTTGGGATATGATTGTTTCCTTTCGGTAACTAGGGAGTTTATCTGCTCTTCCTTATTTGGAATGTCATTTCTTACTCCCCAATCTTTTATATTTCTCATGATTCGGTCATATTCCTCTGGGTGTTTTTGTTTTAAATTCTCGATTTGATTTTCTTCGGTATCGTCATTGTGATGTACTTCTGATTCGTCGTCACGATTTTCTTCGGATTCGCTTTGGTCAGTCCTACTGCTATTAGCGCTCCTTTCTTCCTTATTTAAGTACTCTTGTATGTTTTTCAATGTTGGTAGTATTTTGCATCCAGATAGGAGGACGACAGGGTAATCTGTTGTTTGTACCATTATCCTATTTGTAGTCAGATCATCACCATATCCAATGAAACTCCCTTCGATTACTGAGGGATACGTTTTTCGTTCATATAGATTGAATTTGATTGCTTCTTGTTGGTTCTTTACTTTATACACCACATCAGCCCCGAACGGATGGAAATCTATCTTCATATTTTCATTATCATTGTATTTTTGGGCTGGTGCTAGTCCTTCTAACACCTTGGTTGGGGTATGATTGTACATTTTAACACAATATTCTATGATATCGTGCATCATGTTTGGTTCATAATTATAGTCTTTCCCTAAACTGAGTATGACTTTGCGAATTCCAGCTAATAATGTCCGGTTAAATCTTTCCGCGTATCCATTGTTTTCGGGGGTGTAATTTGGGATTGTCTCCCTTTCTATTCCTATTTCTTCGCAGTCGGTTTGGTCTGGGATTTCGAGACCATTATCGGATCGTAAATACCTTATCTTTTCATTGAATCGGTTGTTCCATACTTTTAATTTTCTAATTAGTGGGTATTTAACTTCCTTGTTCTCCTTTACGATCACTTCGACATACCTACTATATTCATCAATAAGTGTAGCGATATAATAGTTTTTGTTGTTGATATTTGGTAGGCTAAGTACATCGCAATGTATTCTTTCATGACGTCTGGTTGCTTTTCTTGTTGAATCATGATTATGTGAAGTTTTCTTCAAATTTACACGTTGACATACTTGGCATTGTTTAACCTCTTTTTCTTCATCTAATTTGTATGGTATTTTCTTTCCATTATTCTTCATTAGCATTCTTAATTGTCCGATGCTCATATGGTTCGTGTCAAGATGTAGTCTCATAATTTTTGATATCTTGGTATTATCGTCGTTGTTCGGATTTTCCAATATATTTAATGAATTTACTTTAGCGTCCAATTCTTGATTAGTTCCACATAACATGTTAGTTCCGATATATGCATCGTTATTTTTAAATGCAATTCTATGGTTTTTCGATTTATGTCTGATGGACATATCTCTTCCTTTGAATATTGCACTGTATCCGATGTTGGTCAATTGGGATATCGATACTATGTTGTGGTTTAAATCTGGTATGAATACTGTGTTCGGTAGTTTTATACTTAATCCTTGCTTTTGTAGTATTAGGTCTCCTTCAGCTATTGCTGTTACTATGCTGCCATTTGCGGTCATAAAATGCTTATTTCTATCTTTTGGTATTTCTCGTACGTCCGTTAGTAACAGAATGTCCTTCACTGCGTTCACGACTGACCCGCTGTCGTAGAGAATAATGTGCTGTTTTAGAGGATCTGCGAATTTCTTATCTTTCTGATAAGAGTTACTTATATTGTTTATTCCTCTAAAACATTCTCGTTGTTATTCACTACTTTTGTCTTCAGCGGTTTCTGGTTTTATTTCTGAGTTGTGGGCATGTTTCTTCCCAGTTCTTTTGAAATTTGGGTCTGTTTTTATGTCATTGACTATATCAGTGATGTTGAACTTTATTTCGTCTCTGTACGTTTGATAATATTTGTCAAGTACATTGTGCAATATAGTGAGGTTGTTGTTTACGCGGCATTCGTTTTCGATCGCGTAAATGTATTGATAACCAATGAATCCTATGAATTTTGCAATTTCACCGTCGCTTCCATGTTCCAAGATTCTGATGTTATTGATTTTCTTATCTAAACCCACTGGTTGGCTGTTTCTAAATGTTGCTAATACTCTTCTGATCTCGTCAGTTTTGTTACTGTCGAAGTAGTTTGATACAAACTCGTATACATCAAATAGGTTAACATTTCTATTATTATTTCCGGGGGGTACATTTTCCAATTTCGATCTTAATGTACTGATTATGATCTCATCAACGGCATTGACGAAAGACTGCAATGTTTGTCCTTGATAAAATAATCCTTCAACTTCAAATCCTTTCTCGACTGTGAGGTTGTTGATCACTATTTGTTCAAAACCAGGCATTGTCTTGTATACTGATTCAAGTGCCCTAAACCATTCATATGTTGATTCCTTAGTAGGAAGGAGTGTTGAAAGACTCTTCAATGATTCTACTTTTATCAAACCTTCCTCTCTGCCTTTCTTCTTTGCTTTTTCTATATCCACTAGATGAATAATATCTCCTAGTGATAGGGACAAAGGTAAAGACTCTGGAGAAATATTAAGATTTTCTTCAATTAATTTTCTCACAGGGTTGGAGAACCTTGATTCTTGCTTGATAGGTAACTCCATAGCGTATTGGTACTGGTACTTTTGACTTCTAATCTGTTAAAGCGTTTAGGCTTTCCTGTATAGGGTAATGGGTTTTACGCGGTACCAATATTCTACTGTAAATATATTATCTAACTAATAGTGTAGATGTTATATCACCTTTGTCCCGTACTTCATATATAAAAATTATATAAATTGTTGGGCGTAGAACCCTCATTATATAGTGACGATAATAATCACAATAATAATAGACTGCAAAATTTCATCGTCTGTATTATTTCCGGGTAATATCAATATACCTAATCGGTCTTATTTCTTAACACTAGTGTCAGGTGCATATGGTAGCGCGCGGAGGTCGTGCCTGCGCACAAACAAAACTCCACACCTGGCCCCTTCGGGAGACATTTTCCATCGTACAACATTGCGGCCAAAAAGCCTCCAGGCAGGCCAATTACGGCCCAGCTGGCCCATGTGGACAGTGCCCACCCGGCCAGCTACGTATTGACGTCGCCGTAGTGCAGCATGGGGCGCCGCACGTAAACAAGGGCATCTCGGTGGTGGCGGGTCGTGCCCTGCACAGATCCCCTGCTCCTCGTGCCACCATGTAGTGAGATAAGGCCCAGTGCAGACATGCATCATGCAAAAAACACAGGGTAAACGTATCACCGCGCAGTACCGCAGCAGGCTCCACAGCAGAGATAAGGATTAGGTTTACTTTGCAATTACATAATGCCGACTGCGCTACGATAACGCTGCGGCTGATCCAGACACCCTGTCCGCAGTAGTGTGCCCAGCGTCCCCACTTTAACCTTTACATGACTGGATTGCGGGATCACGCTTTTGGGCCATCGTAAAAGTAAGAGATAAAATGAAAAAAAACCAGGTTGGTGACACAATACCACAGTGACACAAAATGCGTAAACAAATATATATATACATGTATGTCGTCTTGGACCAGTTTTTCACCTTTTTGACATTATTCTTCTTCCACTCTATAATTGCTATGAATACCGCCGGAAGAACGTCTCTGCCACACCCGATCCACACCGCTACCCAGGCCGGCGCTGCCAGCGGCAACTTGTTCAAGTCGCCCGACGCCAAAGTCGGCTCGTTCCTGGCTTCTCCACAAAATCATGGTTCCCCTCATCCCACCAATATTGCACCACTGGCGGTTCCGCCAGTGTCCCCCAGAAACAGCGTGGTAACCAACCACCTCCACGACCTCCGGACTGGAGCCACGACCTCCGCTACTTTTAACAATTACACTACCTCGTCGTGGTCCGACAGCCTGCGATCTCCCACCATAAACCCCAGAAGCTTGCTGATTGCGTCGCAGCCTGCTCCGCCGGCAAACGTCTCCGCCTCAGCACCCAACACCTCCAGCAAGCGGTACTCGCTTTCAATGCCGCTAGATTACGCCTTTGCGCACTCCAACACCGAGCTCTTTGATTTGATGGAAAGAGAAAACGATGGCCGGGTGTTGAAATTGATGAAAGAAATCGACTACTTGAAACAGGAAATCAAGACGCTCAAGAGCAGCGCCAGCAATGTGTCGATCAGCTCTGCCAGCGGCTCCTCTATCAGCAGCATAAACTCGTCGGGCTCGTCCATCGGCAACAGCTTGAGCACCACGTCGTCGGTAATCAGCCCCACATCCTCGTTTTCGTTCCCTACCGTGTCCAACAGAAGGACGTCTACACTCTCCCGTACCTCCTCTATCAGCAACGCTACGAACAAGAGAAACGGGTCTATTTTCGGCAACTACTCCATGAACCAGCCGCAGCCGCAGCCGCAGCAGCCGGCCGCGGAGTCCCGCGACAGACAGAGCAGCGGAGATAATATGGATATAGACGACAGTGCAATCACCAAAAAGTTCAAGCTCACGGACTACGACAAGGTGATTGAGGAAAACAACGGCTTGAAGCGGGAGATCAGAGAGTTGAAATTACAGTTGGAGGCAGCAAAAATGAACAATGGGGAATCTGGAAAACGGTAATTATGGTTACAGGTGGGACGTCTAATTATAATTGGAAAAATATGGCTCTTATCACCAGGTGCTGCGCTACAGATTAGGTTTCAGACCCCGTCCTGGTCATCTCCCCACTCTGGTGAGCACTGGGATTTTTTTACCCCTATTTTGTTTGCCATACTGGCTTGCTTATTCGCGTTAACAATGGTGTTATACGGGCTCCAGGAGGGGCCCAAAGAGATAGAAAAATTACGTAGGTGTATACCCGGATAAAATCAATATACAAATCATGGTTCACGTGCCCGCTGTGGCAGCAGCTGTACCTTTTCTTATCTGCTGTGTAGTGGCAGTGCTGCTCTTATCAGTGACTGATGTTCGGAGTTTCCTGCGGCGCGGGGGTTTTTTCTCTTTTGGGCAATGGTTGTTAAAAACTCACGTTTGGGATTTTGCAATCGTTGGCCGACACTCCCCCAGCAAACAGGAATACTGTAGCACACCACAGAAAGAGTCGTGCCAGACAGGAAACTAGTCCCGCGCTCTCTGCCCCAGCTCCCGCTTAATAAAATGAAGCGGCTCAAGCTACTCGCCCTCCTCCTCTTGCTGCACCTGCCGGCTGTTTCCTGCCACTTAATAGGCAAGATCAGTTCCAGACTCGCTGGCTCCCCCACCGTAGCCAGCAAGGCCGATACAGGCGCCTCTTTCAGACCCTCAGGCGGAATTATAGACCCCATCAACAAGTTTGTCACCGCAACCGCCGGAACCGGGACTGCGGCCGCAGCCGCTACCGCCCAGCCGGTACTTCTCCCGCCGCCCAGCCTCAAGTTCCCCACCTGGTTGACCGACTTCACTGGTCTCACCGAGTGGCCGGGCATGGACCCGCCATACATCCCGTTGGATTTCATCAACTTCAGCGCCATCCCGCTGAACGTGCCCATCCACCAGCAGGGCCAGTGTTCGGGCTTGGTCAACGGCGACTTGTCGCAGTGCTCGTTCGACTGCTTCAACTGCGTGTCTTTCGACGATGTCTACACGTGTCCCAAGTTGAGCCAGACGTTTGACGATGGTCCGTCTCCATACACGTTGAAGTTGTTGGACAACCTCCGCACCAAGTCCACCTTCTTCACGTTGGGGGTGCAGATCATCCGGTACCCGGAGGTGTACCGACGCACGGCACTGGCGGGCCACATCATGGGCTCGCACACCTGGTCGCACCGGTTCTTGCCCGGGCTCACCAACGAGCAGGTGATAGCGCAGATCGAGTGGTCGATCTGGGCCATGAACGCTACGCACGGCCACTTGCCCAAGTGGTTCCGGCCGCCGTACGGAGGCATCGACAACCGGGTCCGGAGCATCCTCCGCCAGTTTGGCATGCAGGCCGTGCTCTGGGACTTTGACACCTTTGATTGGAAGTTGTTGGACCTGGCCACGTACAACCACCGGCCGCTGGACATCTTCGGCAATCTTCGGCAGTTCCAGCGCACTAACGGCAACCGCGGCTTGGTGCTAGAGCACGACGCGGTGGTCAACACGGTGGATGTGGCCATCGAGGTCAACCACAAGATCCTCAACCAGGGCCAGCTCACGGTGCCGCAGTGCGTGGGCGGCGTGGACTACATCAAAACATTTGCGTGAATCTATGAACAAACAGTATTTATTAAACATGTGTATCAGACCGGCGTGCCACTGGGGCCGCGGCTCAATAAATAGGATAGGTATTAGAGAGGAAAGTGGAAATAAATAGTAATAAATAGCACGGCTACCGACGCTCAGGCGCTGGCGCTCACGACAGGGGCGCTGCCGTTGTTCAACAAGCTGTCCACCTTGCCGTTTATGGGGGTGATGATCTGCTGCTTGGCCTCATTGAGCAACGAATCGGCCCGGCTTTTGGTGGACTTGGTCACCTCGCCAATGTAGTCTGAGGTCTGGATCTTCAAGGGGGTGATGAATTCGTCGTTCAAGTTCTTGAACGTCTTCAATCCGGTCTTATAGGAGGCCAGGATGTTCTTGGAAAGATAGTTGGAGGCCTCGGTGGTTGACAATTCCTGGTTGTATGTGGAAATCAACAGCGAGGAGATCTGGCTGGTGGAGGTGTTGACTGTAGCCCGTATGTTGAGCAAAAGCGAGTTGATGATGTAGAAAAACTTGTAGAACTCGTTGACGTCACCAGTCTCGAATTTGGACTCGAACTTCGAGTTGTTAATCGAAATCAAGTAATTGTTCACCGTCTGCAAGTACTGGTTGTGGAACACGTACTGGTTCAGGTACTTGTCCAAGTAGTTGACCAACAAGTAGTTGAGCTTGGCGTCAGCGAGTGCCAAGTACTGGCTGACGATGGCTATGGACAACACGTGCTTGTTGATCAAGTCCAACACCTGCACCACATAGGTGTCGTACAAGGACTTGATTATGGCAACCGAGTACACCTTGGTGAGCACGTACGACACGAGTGAGTAGTGGGCGATGTGGTCCAAAGACTCAGAGTGAAATGGTTTGGTTGTTTGCGACATTTTTGCAGCTTCGGAACAGCACTGTTTTGTGATGTGAGATAATGTGAGTGAACAAAAATACGACCAGACGCGTTTGTGGCAACTGGACGGGACGGACTAGGGGTTTGTGGCAGCAGCAGCAACAGAGGCACCAGGTATAGGGGATGAAGAAGTTAGCTTCGAAATCAACACCAGAAGAGTACTGTATGGTCGGTGTCGAAATATCACATCATGGTACTCGGGCCACTATTTATATAGCACTCACTCGTTTTAGGGGATAAATTTGCTAGCGGCTTTGTGTCACTTGTATTTTTTAGGTGCACAGTCGGTATTTTTTTCGAGACTTTTTCTTCAACTGGTAGCGGGAAATACAAGCTCTGCACTGCGCTTTCACCCGGCCGAATTACCGCACATGCCACAGGGGGTGCTGTACATGGTGCATGTTGGTGTTACATGTGAATGCTCCTGGCACCACGCCCGATTCCCGGAGCCATAACGCACCTCGAGCTCGCTCATCGCGTGCAAACGTAAACACACGCATGTGATATTTGCGGCGCTCCTGCACACAAGGCTGTCCCGAGCTTTCAGATCCTTCCACCATCTTGTACTGTATTGTTAGGCCAAAGTCAGATGCAATTTGCAATCCTAGTCAAGCCGATGATTAGTGTTATGTTTCAAGGTGTGTTTGTAGAAATTCATGTTGGTGTAGAGCTGCTGGTGGCGCCCCGGAACACTCTATGGCTGGGTGCTGCCACGGTTTACGCTCCTGCATCCAGCCCCAGGGTGTATTGCTATTGCTACCAACACTCCCACATAGCACTATCAAGCACCATTGTTAGTTCTTGACTCGCAGTCGACACACATATCTCTATTGTTGATATTTTCTGGTGTATAATTTTAATGCACAGTTTTAGCTTTTCTGTATTAGCTTTCTGTATTAGCTTTCTGTATTAGCTTTCTGTATTAGCTTTCTGTAGTAGCAGCATAAGCTTGTTGTATTAGCTTTTCTCCACTATCTTTTCGCCATTACCCCCATCCCTATCAACGTGCATGCTGCAAACTTAATCCTGCTGCACCACGTACCCTCTAGCCCGTTCCGGCGGACATATCTTTCCGCTAATCCCGTAGCATGACATCATCCCCTGGTGTGTCGTTTTAGCAATTCTCTATGCAGCGGTTCGGTTATGTATCTCTTTCCTTTATTTTCTCCACCCTACAATGGCGCCCCTATCACACTAGTTATACTCTGGCTAACCAGGCCTCTCTCGCCTCTACTTGCCTGTCGGTGGACACCCCTGCCCCGGAGGCCCTTGTTATCTCGTAGACTAGCACGGCGAACATTAGTGGCACCCCGTAACTTTAACGACCCGCCTCGTAATTGCAATCTGCCCCCAAGATCCTGTTTCTGATCGACTAGTGGCACATCGCCCGTAAATCAAAAATATATATATTCTGGCTACTGTTGCACACACATGTATCTATAGATAGAAAGCTGGGACAGCGCCTACTGCTGCTTGCATTCCGGAGGAGGATCCTTGGGCGCCTCGTCGTCATCCTCGTCGTCGTCGTCGTCGTCGTCGTCTTCGTCGTCTTCGTCGTCCTCATCGTCAAAGTCTTCCTCTTCATCAAACTCGTCCTCGTCCAACTCGTTAGGAAAGTAGTCCACGGCGTCACCAGTAAACCAGTCAATGGCTCTTGGAATCAACCGGTCCTTGAACTCCTCCCCCAACTGGTAGTCCAACTCCAATCTGGCCTCCAACTCCTCGTCCTCTTCGTCCTCTTCGTCCTCGTCGTCTTCCTCGTCGTCGTCCTTCTTGGCCGCTTCTTCGTCGTCCTCCTCCTTCTTGGGTGGCTTGGGAGGGTCGAAAAAGTTGAAGAACGACTCGGTGGGAGTCAACTTCTCGATGGTTCTGGTCTGCTTGGTGTTCTTGTTTCTCTGCTTTCTTCTCTCGATGTTGATGGTCACGTTGTTTTCCTTGGACTTCCAGTTGATCTCGCACCCGTCGGCGTGGTCGTACACAAACTCGCCGCTGTAGCCCAACCCGGCCTGGTAGTGGTACGTCTTGGTCAAGATGCGGTTGGAGAAGTACGCGTTCTCCCGGAACTCGAATATCAACTCAAACCCCGGCGTGTCCAAGTACTCGGACCTGACGTCGATCAAGTTCAACAACACCTCGCTGTCTCTTTCCGTGATGGTCTCGCTGATGGTCGACAAGTTCTCGATGGCCGTCAACCAGAAACCGGGCACGCCCTTGTCGGCTGCGGCCTCCTCGTCCTCGGCCTCGGCCTCCTCGGCGCCGGCGGCCTTATCTCCGCTGAGCTCTTTGATCTTCTCGTCCTCGTCGTCTTCGTCTTCGCCTTCCTCTTCCAACGCCAACCCCTCTTCAATCTCATCGCTGGTGGGCTCAACCTCACCGGAGATGATCTTCTTTCTTCGGTCGAACAACGGCTCGTACACCTTGGCGTATTTCTTCTCCAATTCCAACAAGTCCTGCTGGAACCTCTCCTCCACCTTCATCTGCTTCAACTGCAACGACTTCAAGCCGTACACCCTGTTTTTGGTGGCCTTGGGCAAGTTGTCCACGTACGAGGTCTGTTTGCCGACCAACGCACTCAACTTGCCCTGGATCATGCTCAACAAATGCGGGTTGTTGGCGATTTGTCTTAACAACTCGGGATCCTCCTCTTTGATGCTGGGAACAGTGGGGGGCTGCGACCGGAGGTACGAGTTGGTGATGGACGAGGGGGTGTTTTGCGGCGTGGGCGCCTTGGAGATGTCTCCGTGCTTGCTCTTGATGGGTCCGGACATGTTGCTATACCTGTGGCTGGCTGGTGGGTTCCGGTTGGGCTGGTGCTTTTTCACCAATTTTTCTGATTCTGTGATGGTGCGTGCGGGTCTCAAAATTGCTTTTCGTTTGGCCACCACGCGTCGCGGCGCTACCACGTGTGGCTGCAACCGCTTATGTAATGGGCCCGTACCCTTGCCTTTATGGTTGGTGCATTCGCTGGCACAGTCATCCTGGCACCTGTACCCACAGGCGGCTTCTTCAACCGACTGGCTCGCCTCTTTATCTCTGACTCGTACATTTTGTTCATAGCTCCACTATTTAGATCCACTATTAATAGATCCACTATTAATAGATCCACTATTTACCAATTTATCCTTCTCTAGCTACACTAATGCTGCGGACTACCCGGAGGCAACTCGATCGACAGCTCCATGCTGATGTCGTCGTACTTGCCATCCAAATAAAGCTCGATGTCGCGCTTTCTTTCCTCCCATCTCTGCGTCTGGCTCAACTTGGCCTCTATCTCGTGGATCTCGTTGTCGATAGACTTCAAGTTCTCCTCGCTGGTCAAGTCGTGGAACTTCCACTCTCTGTCGTCGCCGATTTCTAGAATGTAGTCGTGGTACTTCATGAGCAAAGGTCTGTGGCTGAGCGTGATGAACGCAATCTTCTTTGTTCTCAATAACTCGAATAGATAGTCTTCCACGTCTGTCAGCACAGCATTGGTGCTCTCGTCCAAGATGACCAACTTGGGGTTCTTGAACAATACCCGAGCAATGCTCATTCGCTGCTTCTCTCCTCCACTCAACACATCCTTCCACTCTTTGGTCACATTGAGGTTGCCCTCTCTCTTCAACAAGTACTCAAGCTTGACCTCACGCAACACATGGTACAAGTAGTCGTCGTTGTACCCCATCTCAAGCATGTCGTTGTAGCTGAATGGATATATGATCTGGTCCCGCAAGTTACCAGTGGGAAAGTATGTCTTTTGGGGCAAATACATAATGTCGTCGTCGTTGGGCTTAGACAATAATCCCCGGTACAATGGCCACAATCCCGCGATGATTCTGCTGATGGACGTCTTCCCACACCCGTTGGGTCCCAAAATCAAAAGATTCTTGTGATTCTCCTTGATATTGATGTTGATGTTGTTTATCAATGGATCTCCTTCGCCTCCTTCTTCACTGGGAATTATGACAGAGAAATTCTCGAGTCTTATGCCCTGTAAGTAGTTGTTTTGAATGGTGCCGTGAATATCAGCGTAACCAAATTTAGATCCAAAATCGTATCTAGGAGAATGAACCTTGTGCAATTGGGTCAACAAATTGAACACACGGTCTGTGTGTCCAGTGAGTTGGTTCACATCCTTTATGGAGTACATCAATCTGGACCCTGCGTCTGCAAGCGACAACATCAATCTTTTATTAATGATAAATTGTCTCATGTTCTTTCTTTCGTCATTCTGATGGTGTTTGGCCTGCAACACTTTGTCGCTCTTCTCGGGCTGCTGTTTCGGCCATATTTCATCAAGGAATACTGGCAACCCAGCAAACACGTACCCCCAGGCTGACCACGTATATTTCAAAACATAGTCCTCAATGATGCCGTAACTGAATGATATATTTATTTCTTTGTTGACATGATTCATTAAATTCTTAAATTTCTCGGTAATCTTGGCCTTTTCAGTCAATGACCCTTTGTAGAACCCAATCTCCTCACAATTGACCATCAAATTAAGCTGTTCATTGAAGAACTGACCCTCTAAATGGGTCCTTTTTGATGATAATTTGCCAAATGGTGGAGTTGCCTGTTTCAATAGCACGGCGGTTATAAAATAGTTGGTGAAAATACCGATGATCGCCCCAGTCCCTAAATTATCTCTTAAATAAACTGAAAAGAAGATCAAATCGATAAATGGCTTTCCCATACTAGAAAATAGACCACTTAGCGAGTCACAGAACTTGGAGATATCCTGGGTGATGTACTGGTCGATATTCACAATAGTGTTGTTGTTTAGTCCAACCTTGTAGTAGGCCATCACCTTATCCAAATACATATCGTGAATGTATCTGGTCAAGTTGGTTCTAAATCCTAAACTCAATCTGTTATCCAAGTATTTGATGGCAGCATTGGTGTAACTGGCTGGGAATGCGATCAATAGCCAGTAGATCAAATCACGGCTGAATTTCTTGCCGTTTGCTGCAATCAAATTCTTCACGATCTGACCATCGAGTTTGGCTACAAGTAAAGACAACCAGGTTCTCAAGATCAAAAAGAAGCACTGCGATAGCAAGAGCGATGAGTTTTGGCAGTAGAACTTGGGTATCAAAATACGCCAGATGATGGACAACTGGCTTAAGAATTTGGAATTGAATATGATCCCCCTCTGACTCTGGTTGATTATCTGCTGGTTGATGTAGAAATTCTTGTACAAGTACTTGTCTGCAGCGTACTGATCCTCGTTGGGCTTGGGGATGATGATGCGCGATATCTTGTTCTTACCCTTCGATATAAAGATCTCACGTGAACCATTCTTGAGTATAGTGGACGACTGTCTCACTAGGTTTGGCCTGTTTGTTTTTCTGTATAGTATGTATTCATTGTACTTGGTTAACAAGTTGCGTAAGGTGAAGAAGACCCCAAAACCGGCGGTAGCAACTAATGTGGCCAAGAAAAGAATCACTGGTCTGGACAGGTAGTTGATTTTGACCTTGTTGTCACGGTAAGTGACCACGAACTCCTGAAGAAGAAGAAGGATGTTTCTGAGGTCTTGCCGCTTCATTCCGGCTAATGTCGATACGGAAACCATACTGGAGATTTCTTTGCTTAGGATTATGCTAGGCAAAAGCTATCAGCTTCCGCACAAAACTATGGTCTCAACTGCAGTTGGAAAAAATCGGACTTGTTCTGCACTGTATGCGATGCTGTTTTCAACCTCAAAGTTTGCGATAATGAACAATAGTGTATGTTTGGCATCACCAGAAGCGGTTCTGTGGGGTTGAAGTGACTGGGTTTTGCAGATCTGCTGTGTGCAGGATATTTTTGCCGAGGACAAACGAGACTTTTCACATGTCAATGATTTGGGGCACGGATGCTACGGTTTGCGGCACGGATGCCACATGCTAGCATATATGGCCATACATTACCTATCTATATACAAACCTCCTTACAGCGGGGAAAGCGGTTAAAGCGGCGCTTACAAGGAATCATTAGCCCAGGAAAAAACCTTTCCGATTCTCATAAGTAATTCTGTTCGGTTGCGGCAGCGACATCTTCTCTATTAGCCATCATCAAGCTGTCGCTCCATGTAGTATACATTCATCATAACAATCGTAGCACCAACGGCATCACATTCAGCGCGTCAAGTTCTTACTCACGCATTGCTTGAATATCTCGAACTCTTTTACACAGTCGTCATGTCTTATAGTAGCATATTTCAGTAAAATGCACTGCCCGTAAACTGAGCCTTCCTGTGCACATTTACCGGACGCAGCCATCAACCGTTTGGCGGGTCTGATCTTCTGGTTTCCCGGCATACTGGTGTGTCCCGCTTTACTCGTATGTGTTACCTGTGTGAGTCTAAAGACTGAGACTCTTAGTTACACTAGTGATATTTAGCAATTTTTTCTTCCGGCTTCAATTTTGGCCTTTTTTCGCACAAAACCAAACCCTTTCTCACGGAAAAAAAGATGAAGTCCAGAATTTCTCAGTCATGTTGCAACCACATCCCGCCATTTGCAGTGAAGTGCAAATTTAATTTTTGTAATAATCGAGTAATGGACTTTATCAGCCCAAACTTCTCACAAATAGGAAGTATACAACCGTAAGGAAGGCAAAAGAATGGACCACGTGTCTCTATGGTGTTGAACTAAAAGATGTAGCACGGTACCCAAGTCTAGTTTGAAGGCAGAATCTAACAAATGTTTCTGGATATCGTGTTTAAAAGAAAATAAGAGAGAAACAAGTGGTGGAACCCACTGGCACATTGAGAGTTGGATACATAGCTGCAAAATGGGACAGCAAAGAACGGTTGTGGATCACATGATTTCACCACGTGATATGCTGCATGATAATTATCGCATAAAAGCACTAAGTTTTCTAATTTTTCAAAATTTTGGTTACAGTGGCCGAGTGGTTAAGGCGACGCCCTGCTATCCTAGCAGTTTAGGCGTTGGGTTTTACCTGCGCAGGTTCGAATCCTGTCTGTGACGTCATGTTCAAGTTGTTGAACACGCTTATTTTTTTTAAGCCGGCCGTTCCAACTTGTAGCTGGAATTACCGCGCCATTTAGACCCGAAGCAACACAGCGTCCGGATTAATACAGATCTTGTGTCCTGCCGTGGAGCAAAAGGGTGAACCACAGTTGACTATTTTTCGCACCTTTGCAGAGCTTTGACACTACAAGAGTCATAGTAGGACCCGGAATACACCCGAACCCACACCAATTATGCCCAACACTACGTACTTTGCCTGCTCTACACCTACACACCACAACGCACGTCCCCCTTACCCCGCCCCAGTCCCAGTAACTTGTCTCTACCGTAGTAGCCAGGTACAAAACAAAAGTATCTTGGATCCAGAAAAAAATTTACATTAGGAGCAAAAAAAAAATTTATCTTTCGGCGATAGAGCATATATAAGTAATCACAGCTGCTGTCAGGCGTTAGGTCGTTAAGGCTATAAAAACCGTTGGTTCTTCTGCATTTGCCAATTGCTCATTTTGCAATTGCTTGTTTGCCCGTTTTTTGTCTCATTTCTGTGTGTCACACACTGTCCCAAGCTAGGGATACTATCCACACCCAGCACACAACATGGATCCCACCAATGATCCCAACTTTACTCCCCCCTCCTTGGCCAAAAACATCGAGCCACCGGCCCCCCCTTCGAAAATCCCCAGCCACATCCCCATAGAGCCATTTGTGTTGGCCGATTTGGGCAATGCCGTGGATGCTCCTACCTCCCACCCCACCAAGAGCTACAAGTCAGACGACGATAAGGGCGACTACCACTCCAAAATCCCCCGGAAGCACAGTGACCTCGTAAATTCGTCCTCGGATGAAGACATCATCACCAACAACTCGGCGTCTTCTGAGGCACAACCGCCCAGCGTCAATATCACCAGAAACAACAGCAGTCTGATACTACCACCCACGATACAGGTCAAGTCGTCGCAAATTGCTGACTTGGAGGAGGTGCCCCACGGCGTGCAGAGACAATCCAGAAATATAGAGGATTACTCGTTCCCCACCCACAGATTAGCCACCAGTTTGCTGGACGAAACCAAGTTTCCGTTGGTGATCGTGGCCTGTGGATCCTTTTCTCCCATCACCTACTTGCACTTGAGAATGTTCGAGATGGCGCTAGATGCCATCTCAGAGCAGACCAAGTTTGAGGTCGTTGGCGGTTATTACTCGCCTGTTTCGTCCAATTACAAGAAGCAGGGTTTGGCACCCGCCCACCACAGAGTCAGAATGTGCGAGTTGGCGTGCGAGAGAACCTCCAGTTGGTTGATGGTAGACGCCTGGGAATCATTGCAGCCCAAATACACTAGAACCGCATTGGTGTTGGACCACTTTAACGAAGAGATCAACATTAAACGTGGCGGGATTATAAACAAGTTGACGGGAGAAAGAAGAGCAGTCAAGATCATGTTGTTGGCGGGAGGAGATTTAATCGAGTCCATGGGTGAGCCCGATGTATGGGAAGACCAAGATTTGCACCACATCTTGGGCAGATACGGGTGTCTTATTGTGGAAAGAACCGGGTCTGATGTCAGAAGCTTCTTGTTGAGCCACGATATCATGTACGAGCACAGAAGAAATGTGTTGGTTATTAAGCAGTTGATCTACAATGACATTTCGTCCACCAAGATCCGATTGTTCATTCGGAGAGGCATGTCGGTGCAATATCTATTGCCCAATTCGGTCATCAGGTACATCCAGCAGCACAAGTTGTACTACGACTCGGAACCAGTTAAGCAGGTTATGTCAGATAAAGCCGATTAGCACCCACTGGTATTATTTCACTTAAGGCCGCAGCACCTCCACTTTTCGACCCCCACTTTTCTGAGAAAAAATTTAATTTCTCGCGTAAACGGAAACAGGTTTTTGGTCTTATAACAAGCTACGGTTTTAAAGGCATTGTGGAGAAATAGGGTTGGACCGCTCTATCCTACACAGTACCGATGTAGTAAGAACAGTGACTGCTGCTACGCGATTCATTTCGTACTTTATACAAGTTTCAATTCTACCACTCGGATTATTGATAATATTCGTTATTACATCACTTTCTTGAATAAACTCTTCTTTATGCCTTTCTTGCCGTCGTACCGTACATCTGGGTATCTACGAAAGAATGTAACATTCACTTAATAAATTATATTTCTTTGCTAGCTGCTGTGCCATTGTAGATTGACTGCGGTAGATAATTGGATTCTTAGTGCGGTGACTTTTTCGCATTTTGTAAACTTTTCACAGCCATTTGCCAACCGCCAGTTTTGCAATCACTGTCATAGTAAACATATACACATATCGCTAGCTCTATATGCAACATCACAAGTTCAATTGGTATTCCTATATTAACAGAACCATCCTTCCGGTTGTCGCTAATGAGGGCAGTTTCAGATATACCCCTACAATTGTCGATAATAGAGAATACAAAGCGCGGCCACAGTCTTTTGGATTCAGTAATTGTGGTCTACCTAGCCCAGTCTCTGTTGCCTGCTCACCTCCTGCTTCCCCGATGAATCTATGCTTATCTGCAAATATTGATGAAGGTACGCACTGTCTTCATCCGGTCACTATCCCGGCTATCGAAATGATGGAAATAAGCTCAGTTCCCGTTGACTACAGTACTATCACAACAGTCGAATTGGTCAAACGATCCCAACGACTTCGCAATTTTGCCAGGTCAAAACCGCCAAGTTACTTTAATGAAATGAAATCCCTTAGTATTATCCACGAAATTGGAGATCCTCCAAGAATAGAGAGACATATGTATTCAAGACCCAATTTAATCTCAGAAATGTCTTGGTATAAGAATCACCACTATTTGCCAAACAAGAAATTCCGTTCTAATTATTCCGAATGTGAGTATTTTGAGTTTGATGTCACTTTGGATGGTAGAATTCTGACAAATTACGTACGGGCTCTCTGTCCTTACTGCGAACAACCGACTTTTATCTTATATGGACATATCTACAGTAATCATTTGGCTAGCTGTCACGGTATCGGTCGTAAGGGTCATATATTTCCGGATCCTATTCATCCTGGTGTGTATTCAATGTCAAAGGTAAAGAAACAACGGGATAAAATAAATTCGATATTTGAAGTAAAGATAGCTGTTGTGTGCCCAAAATGCTACTTATTGTTTCTGGCTAGCGGAGAAACTAATTCTTCTGATTATTTACGACACTACAAAAGATGTCACAATCGAGCGAAAGTCATTCAGTAAAAATAAAGCTTTTTGTCATTAAAATATACATAAACGATTACAATCAGAAAACTTACCATTCTTGAGCCTTTACGCCATATACGGACTTTTTAGTACCCTTGATTGGTTTGATTAATTTCGAACCACCCTCTAAGAAAGAGAATTTGTTTCTTCTGACTTCTTCGTACTTTTTAATAAATTCTTCCTTTTGTAAAGTTAATCCAATATCATCAAGACCATTCACTAAACAGTGTTTTCTGAATTCTTCGATCTCAAAGTTGTCAACCAAGATTTCGTCAGTTTTGCCGTGTCTAATCTCTTGCTTTGGCAAGTCAATAGTTAATTGATAACCTTCCTTCACAACTGGATATAATTTTTCGAGAATAACTTCTTGTGGAAGTCTGATTGGTAATAAACCATTCTTGCAAGAGTTGTTGTAGAAAATATCACCGAATGAAGGAGCAATCATACACTTGATACCAAAATCTTTCAAAGCCCATGGTGCATGTTCTCTAGAGGAACCACAACCAAAGTTGTCACCAGTCACCAATAAAACCTCAGCTTTCCTGTAGTCACCCACGTTTAAGACAAAATCAGTTTCGACGTCCTTACCTGTTTCTGGATCCTTGGTGAATCTTGCTTCGTAGAATAACCCTGCCTTTAAACCAGTTCTCTTAATAGTTTTTAAGAATTGCTTTGGAATAATAGCATCGGTGTCGACATTAGCTTTTTCCAATGGGGCTGTAATACCAGTAAGAACGGTAAACTTCTCCATACCGCCGGCAGATTCGGTGACCTTTGCTTTTTTATTCACTGGCTCAGAAGATTTTGGAATATCATAGAGACGTTCATTCTCAGTAGTTGGAGTGTCCTCGATAATTTCTTTCTCGTGTTCATACACAGCATCTTGTAATGCCTTGTCTTCTTCTTCACTATGGATGTGAATAACTGGTTCATCATGATCAATGTAGTCAAAGTCACGAATATCAGTGAAATGACCCTTGATAGCGGCAGCAGCAGCCATTGCTGGAGACATTAAATGGGTTCTAGAACGAGCACCTTGACGTCCCTCAAAGTTTCTGTTAGAGGTGGAAGCACATCTTTCTTCTGGGTCCAAGATATCAGGGTTCATACCTAAACACATAGAACAACCAGCCTCTCTCCAAGCAAATCCAGCAGCTTCGAAGATTTTATCCAAACCTTCTTTTTCGGCTTGTTCCTTAATCAAACCAGAACCTGGAACAACCAAGACTAATTTCACACTGTCGGCCTTCTTGTGACCCTTCGCAACCTTTGCAGCAGCTCTCAAATCTTCGATACGAGAGTTGGTACAAGAACCAATGAACGCCTTATCAATTTTGATATCGACTAATGGGGTATTTGGAGCCAATCCTTGGTACTTCAAAGCTCTTTCCATACCATCCTTCTTGATTGGATCCGAGACAGTAGATGGATCAGGAACACTAGCAGTAATAGGTAAGGCATCTTGAGGAGAGTTACCCCAAGTTATAGTTGGAACAATATCCGAAGCGGCGATTTTAATATCGAAATCAAAGTAAGCGCCTTCATCGGAATGCAAAGTCTTCCAGTATGCAATAGCCTTATCTAACTCAGCGCCCTTTGGAGATAAAGGTCTTCCCTTGATGTAGTTAAAAGTAGTCTCATCGGGTCTAATCATACCAGCACGAGCACCACCTTCAATAGACATGTTACAAATAGACATTCTAGCTTCCATGGATAAGTTTTCAATAGCCTTACCAGCAAATTCAATAACACAACCAGTACCACCAGCAGTACCAATCACACCAATAACATGTAAGACTAAATCTTTGGAAGTAACACCTTCA
This sequence comes from Scheffersomyces lignicola, assembly GCA_030578435.1. Classification (NCBI taxonomy): domain Eukaryota; kingdom Fungi; phylum Ascomycota; class Pichiomycetes; order Serinales; family Debaryomycetaceae; genus Scheffersomyces; species Scheffersomyces lignicola. The sequence continues at coordinate 94,967 of JAJMRV010000034.1, read as the reverse complement.
GATAAATCACCGTCAATGGTTATTCTCATGTTCTTAGACTTGGCCTGGATAATAGTTTGGGTGGCTAAGACATGTTCCACTTCGGAAGTACCGATACCGAAAGCTAAAGCACCGAAAGCACCATGAGTGGAAGTGTGAGAATCACCACAGACCACAGTGGTACCTGGTAATGTAAAACCTTGTTCTGGACCAATGACATGGACAATACCCTGTCTTCCGTCGTCCATACCAAAGTAGGTCACATCAAAGTCCTTCACATTTTGCTCTAATGTTTCAACTTGTAATCTGGAGTCATCCTGATCTATAAAAGTGCTAACATTTTTAAAAGTCTTCCGGGATATGGTAGGGATGTTGTGGTCGACGGTGGCTAAGGTACAGTCTGTTCTTCTGACACCCCTGCCAGCGTTTTTCAAACCTTCAAAAGCCTGCGGAGAGGTGACTTCGTGCACCAAGTGTCTGTCGATATATAATAAATAGGATCCAGATTCATCTTTGTGAACAATGTGATCCTCAAACACCTTGTCGTATAAGGTTCTTGGGTTGGAAGCCATCTTGGGTACGTACAATATAATTCCTATATTCTATAAAGAAAAAGATATATGGATATGTTCAGGGTGAATAGGAAATTCATCGTATTATATATTCCGAATTTTCAGGCTGATGTCGATCCTTATGCGTCATAAAAAATGGAGAACGCCGGTACCGCGCCGGTTGCGCAACAGGCCCGAAAAAAGGAAATGGCGGCCAATGACAGCCGAACGATTTGTCAAGCCGAGAGGGGTCGATCCGAGAAATTCCCACGCGGAAAGAATCACGTGCCCAGTCAGGTGACCTACTTGCACGCGGGTCTAACCAGTAAACCACGACAAGAGCAGACACATTTGCAGGTTGATTTGATGTGCCCTATTTCCCAATTTCTTAGTACCTTAATCAGATCTAACTAGCAGCATCCCTGTGATACCAACTTTGTAAGATAGCAATGATACCAGCTGGTAACAGAAGATCGAAAATCAGACCCCCTCGGAAATCGTTGGTGAGCTCGTCCTTGGAATCGTCCAGCACAGATCCCACCGTGGATTTTGAAAAGTCGTGGTCAATACTTTCTAATGCCATACTACAGATCCAAAACAAAAGCGTGTCCAATCTTTCGTACGAGCAATTGTATCGTAAGGCATACATATTAGTGTTGAGGAAATATGGCGGTCGTTTGTACGACAATGTTGCGGGACTCATAACTCATCACTTGTTGAAGAGAAGAGATTATCTAGTATCCATTTCCGACAGCGAGCAGTTCATGAGAGCTACTCTCACGGAGTGGGATGAACATTTACAGTCCATGAAGTTTATTAGTGACGTGTTAATGTACCTCAATCGGGTGTATGTGAAAGAGCAAAAGAAATTGTTGATCTACGACTTGGGGATTCAGCTCTTCAAGGATAATGTTATCAAATACAGTGAAGACCAGATTGGGAAAAAAATCGTAGATATAGTCATACTGGAAATCACCAGAAACAGAAATGGCGAGGTCATCACGACAAACATGTACATTACCAAGCTTATCAACATGCTAGAATTGTTGGTAGAGAGTGGCAGTGGTGATATCCAGTTTGGTGAGAACTATTACCAGAGCACATTTGAACCAGCTTTCCTAGCTAGTTCTGAGACGTTCTTTTATCGTTTATCCGGCGATTTCGTTAATTTCAACTCAGGCACAAGGTATATCCAATCCACCAGTCAGTTTATAAAAGAAGAAGAGAACAGAGTCAATTTCTACTTACCAGAATCAACGAACCCTAAATTGAACGAATTGATGAATAATATTATGATAAAGGACAAAATTGAGAGAATATTGTCGCTTCCATATGAGCAACAGGGCTTATCATACTTGTTGCAGCCCATCCTCACCAATATTTTTGAAAACAAAAACGAAACGTATCATCTAAAAGATCTCAAAACGTTGTACGATTTAATAGGAAGAATTGATGAGGAACACGAGCTCCTCCGCAATAAATTAAAGCAGCATATCATCACGCAAGGCGGGGAACTTCCAAATCGGGTAAAGCGGTTGTTGGAGAGCCATGGTGAAATGAAGCCCAACACAGCTACATTCTCAATAAAATGGATTGAATCAGTTTTGAAATATCATGACGAATTCGAAAAAGTGCACGTTGATTCATTTTATCTGGACCCTGTCATATCGCAGACTATCGTATTTGCCATGAGAGAATTCATAAATGTTCCATCCAATGCTAAGAAAAATGTCACTAGTACTAATGCACCTGAGTTGTTGTCAATTTACATGGATTATCATATTAAGCAAATCGGCAAAACATCCGCTTCCAAGGAAATAGAGTCCACCGATTCACGTGATTATGTTGACGTTTTCATAGAGAAATCTATCAAGTTCTTAAGATTTATTAAAGATAAAGATGCGTTTGAAGTCCACTATGCTAACCACTTTGCAAAGAGATTTCTAAGTTCTAAGACGGGATCGCATATTATATCATCCAATAATAAGATGGGAATAGACATAGAAGAGTTGTTGTTGGCTAAGTTAGGAGAGGAGATGGGAGCTACATCTTTGGATAAGATCATTAAGATGAACAAAGATATCAAGCTTTCAAAAGACATCACATCGGATTGGAAAAAGTTAATCTCTCAAAGTACCAAGAAGGAGCTTATTGAACTTGAGTTGAAGATTTGCAATGTTAACGACTGGCCCAAATCTATGGTAAAGGATTATAAAGCATTCACAAATGATGAGGACGGACAGACTTCTTTCATATGGTCCAAGCGGCTTCGTCCGACTATACGTGAGTTTGAAGAATTTTGGTTCAGTGGCAAAAAGAATGACAATAAGTCGTTGTATTGGAGTCCCAAATTCGGTTCAATGGATTTGAGAATAACTTATCCATCCAGAACATACGATATCAACTTGTCCACATATGCTGGAATCATTATGCTATTATTTGCTCCTCAGTCAACTAATGCAAATGGTACACAAGTACTGGCATTTGAAGAAAATAAGGAGTTATCCTATGAGGAAATCAAGGAACTTACTGGTATTCCTGAAGTGGATTTAAAGAGACACTTGCAATCCATTGCAGTTGCGCCTAGACTGCGTTTGCTAGTAAAAGTTCCCATGACCAAAGATGTTAACGAAAATGACAAATTTAAACTCAATCAAAAATTCAAGTCACCTTCAGTTAAGGTCAAGGTTCTAACCGTGTCAGCAGCCTCTTCAGCCGCAACTGCATCAGCTACTAGTGGTACAATTAAAGTTAAGACCGAGCAAGAGGAAGAAGCAGAAGAATTGAGAACAAATATTCTTGAGGGTCGTAAACTTGAAGTAAATGCCGCAATTGTGCGTATTATGAAATCACGACACACAGTGAAGCACAACGAATTAATTGAAGAGCTTATCAAACAGTTATCTAACCGTTTTCAGCCTCTGATTCCGTTGATAAAGCAGCGGGTAGAAGATTTGATAGAAAAGGAATATCTCAAGAGAGACGATGATGCTTCAAATGTGTACCACTATGTTGCGTAGATTATGTACCCATGTAAATAGCAAACATAGTAGACACATTTGAGATAAGACCTTCCTAGAAGTTTAATGACCGCACAATCTGTAGTAGCTGTGAGAGATATTATCATTCAGATAGAGTATGAAAAGCAAAATCAGTATACATTAACGGACTTTTAACTTAGTGTGGAGAGATCCTACAAGTATACCCCAATCAGATAGTATAATGTCTTATACTACTATTCTTCGAAATCTTCCCGCTTAGATGTTGCACAAATCTGGCGCGGAATTTCTTAGCGCTAAATTCCATTCTGAGCGTCAAAAGCAATCTAAACTTCAGAGGCAATCTCATCGACACAAAAGATCAGGGACAATATCCCGGGGATTGACACAATTACATTACTATAAGGCGTTGCCGCAGGAGCTTGCAGTTTATAACCGAGATAAGGCTCAACATGACTTATTCGAAAGATAAAATTGATGGCGCATATAATTGTATATAAATACGTAGTTTCCCCATCTGTGTTATTATACGCTGCATGTGTGGAGGAGTGTGACATCGGATACAATGAGTGACGACAAGTTAGTAAACCAAGTAACTGTTGCTGAAATCGGTTCACTCTCGTTTGGAGATGAGTACGAGTCACAGGGCCTTGAGAAGAGATTCGGTCTCTTGTCCACCATTGCATTGCAGTATTCGCTTATCTGCTCAGGTATTGCTATAGGCACTTTTCTAAGCACGGTTATTGGAGTAGGTGGCTCACCATTTCTCATATACGGTTTTTTATTTGCTGTATCGTTAGGTTTGATTGTATGCTTCAGTCTTGCCGAGCTAGCTTCGGCTTTCCCCCACTCTGCTGCACAGGAACATTGGGCCTATTGCATAGCGCCAAAAGGATATAAGAAGCTTTTGGGATACACTACTGGAATCTTATCCTGTGCGGGATGGGTGTTTTCTTGCTTGAGTTCGTCCTATGTGTCGTCCATGATGTTGATCAGCTTGGCCGAGATCTACCACCCAGATTATGTGCCGCAGACGTGGCACTATTACATGTGCTACGCAGCAGTGTGCTTGCTCAGTTTCTTTCTCAACGTGTTCTTGATTGAATTGTTGCCTTTGATTACCAAAGCGTTGGTGCTTATCATAAATGCCGGAACCTTGTTCATAATCATTGCACTCTTGGTTCGTGCACAACCAAAACAGACAGTTCAGTTTGTGTTTGTGGACGTGTTAAACGACAGTGGATGGTCATCAAATGGGGTGGTTTTTTTCATCAGTTTGCTTCCCAGTATTGCCAGTGTGTGTTTGTTTGATGGTGCCGTGCATATGACAGATGAAATTGTTAATCCGAAAAGAAACATCCCTCTAGTCATGGTGATAGCCAACTCACTTTCTGCTCTAGTTGCGTTTATTTGTGCCATCATCTACATGTTCTGTGTCGTAAACGTGGAGAACTTGACAAATCCAATTGGCGGTGAGCCCTTTATTCAGTTGATGTATGATACCTTTAACTCCAAGGCATTGACGACAATTGGTGTATTGTGCTTAATTGTCACGTTTGTTGGATCAAGTATGCTTTATTACTGTACATGTTCTAGATTGTTCTGGGCATTTGCTAGGAATAACGGATTCCCCTTTGGCCAGTACCTAGGAAGCGTGTCTAAGAAATACAGAACTCCAGTATATGCCATTTCATGTGTGGTTATTATCTGTTTGATATTAGGATGCATAATGTTTGGTTCTAGTACAGCTTTGAATGCTATGTTAGGAAGTGCATTGGTATGTGTCAACATGTCTTACCTCTTTCCCATACTTTCGCTTCTTATAAGGTCAAGATTCTCATTATCGCCACTGAAGAGATTCGAGTTTTTCACTGAAGATGAGATCCAGCCGGTTTTGGATCCTGCTAGACGTGTACCTTATTTCTCATTAGGAAGATTTGGTATGCCATTGAATGTCATCTCAGTCTTATGGGTGTGCTTCATGATGGTTTGGTTGAATTTCCCAGTATATTATCCCGTTACTGCCGAAAGTATGAACTATGCTTCAGCAGTTCTTGGTGTAACGTGTGTTATTGGGATACTAATAGGTCTCACTTCATTTAAGAACTACGAACATAACTTAGAGAGTAATCATTTAGATTAAGCTTATATACATTTAATATAATATAACAATTAGATACTATAGTTAAGGAAACTACAATTTTTGAAATCACCGGAATTGTGTGCTCACTTCAAAATGAAGTATTTCTCTGTTTTTTGAAATTCTTCTGAAAGATGACAATTGTTTAGGAGGCAAATAGCTGCGGTATTTCTTCAATCTAGTTATGTAAGAGATTTTTGGTAGCTATTGAATAACTCTGAAAAGCAATTGATGCCCAATCGAGATAGGTGTAATCACGAGAGTGAATCACCTCAATACTAGCGTTTGTGATTCACCGAAAGTGACAATCTGACTGATTACAAAATCATAAATTGCAAAAATAGTATGCAAGTTGCAACCTCTGCGGCTTACAAATTAATTCCTGATTTATCAGCATATTTTTGAACCGCACTTTCCTGATTGGGACATAGAGTTTTAAAATCCGAAATATTGCAAAATACTACTTAGTAGATTAACATAATTCTATCCATTGAATGGATCACAGTTGTAAAAACTGCACTATAGTTAGGGAAAAGTATAAATAAAGTCAAGTTTCCACTTCACTTCTTCAATTTTATTTATCTCATTAATATTCACTACAAATATTACTTATACAAAGTTCAATCAAATTAATCAAAAGAATTCAAATTTACAAATGTCTGCTCAATCAATTTTTGTTTCAGGTGCCACTGGTTACATTGCTCAACACACTATTGTTCAGTTGTTGACTAAGGGCTACAAGGTTATTGGTCAAGTTAGATCTGTCGCAAAGGGTGAATCCTTGATCAAAGATTTCAATAACGAAAACTTTTCTTATGAAGTCGTCGAAGTTTTTGAGAACGAAGGTGCATTCGATGACGTCTTATCAAAACATCCTGAAGTTAATGTGTTTATTCACACCGCTTCTCCAGTTTCATTTTCAGTTGAGGATAATGAGAGAGATATCTTAATCCCTGCCATTAATGGTACAAAGAATGTTCTTAAGTCAATTAAGAAACTGGCTCCACAAATCAAGAGAGTTGTGATTACAAGTTCTGGTGTTGCTGCGGCTACTTTTGAAGAAATAGAAAACCCTGACTTCAGTTTTGGTGAAGATACTTGGTCATCTGCAACCTATGAAGATGGTAAGAACGGCGATGCTCAAACTGCATACGCGGTTTCTAAGAAGTATGCTGAGAAGGCAGCTTGGGATTTTGTTGAAGAGGAAAAGCCAAACTTTAGATTGTCAACTGTATTACCTGCTTATGTTTTTGGTCCTCAGGCATTTGAGTCTGGTCTTGCTAATTTGAATCTCACTGCTCAGTTTGCTGCCAATGCTTTAGATTTAAAGAGAGAGGACGCTATTCCTGCTGTAGGTGGTGTTAGTGTCGATGTACGTGATATTGCTTTAGCTCATATCCTTGCTTTTGAGAAAGAAGAGACAGCTGGACTTAGATTAATTGTATTCCAGAAGAGATTCTTGTTCCGTGAAATTGTTGACGTTATTAGAAGAAACTTCAAGGAGTATAAGGATAAGTTACCAGAAGTCGATACTTTGCCCCCCGATTACTACTCAAAATACAGACCTTTCGCCGACTTCAAGTCCAGAAAGGCTCTTGGTATTGACTACATTGATTTCGAAAAGACTATTGTTGATCACATTGGTCAGATTTTAGCCTCTAAAAACTAGGTAGTATTGCTTTTTTCGCTTATTTAGATTAGTTAAATTTTAAATGAATGTGCTTTTTACAAAGTTATTATGGCTTATTGTATACCATTCTCTCCAAAACATAGAATATGAAATAACCAGTGAAGATCTGCAGAGAAGTCTCTTAGTAAGCATGTAGAATTCAAAAGTTTAAGCGGTCTATTGCGGTATCCGGTGATGTAATCCTAAGAATACAAGGTAATGGTACAATCCAATTTTGTACCATAATGGATAGTAGCCTTACATCCCATTAAAACAAGAATATCAGCACATTTTTTAAATCAATTAAATTAAATACCGTATTAACAAGTAGAAAATGGTGACAATTCTGATTTCTAATTAAGAGAAGTTAAAATAAAACCTTCTGTAAAGAATGAGAGCTTACAAATTAGTACCTGATTTATCAGCATTATTTTTGAACCGCACTTACCAGAATGGGAAATTAGCAATTATTGTTCCGAACAACTGCAAAATGAATTTATCAGCGTGATATAGAGATCGAGTTCAAGAAAATGTATAAATAAGACTCAAAATTTGGTTAAACTTGACTTTCATGTTCTAAAACAGTAAGTATTGTACTATATACTGTGTTAATTCGTTTTCATTAATTATAATTAATTTTTTAAATGTCTTCTCAAACTGTTTTCGTTTCTGGTGCTACTGGCTATATAGCTATTCACATCATCGTTCAATTGTTGAATAAAGGTTATCATGTTGTTGGTCAAGTCAGATCAGCTGCAAAAGGTGATGCCTTATCCAAAGATATCAACGATAAGAACTTTTCTTATGAGATAGTTCCTGTTCTTGAAAAAGAAGCTGCATTTGATGAAGCTTTAAAAAGACATCCTGAAGCCACTATTTTCCTTCATACCGCATCTCCTGTTTCCTTTGCCACGGAAAATCACGAGGAAAACACTTTAATTCCTGCTATTGCCGGTACCAGGAATGTACTTAAATCTATTAAAGAAGTTGCACCCCAAATCAAGAGGGTGGTGGTCACAAGTTCAGTAGCTGCTTCCGCGACTTTTTCTGAATTATCTGATCCACACTTTGTTGGTGGTGAAGATTCCTGGCTGCCAATCACTTACGAAGAAGCCAAGAACAAGGATGCTCCGACTGCCTACGCCGGATCTAAGAAGTTAGCAGAGCAAGCCGCTTGGGACTTTGTCAAACAGGAAAAACCAGATTACAAGTTAACAACTGTCTTGCCAAGTTACGTATTTGGTCCTCAAGCTTTTGACAGTGCGGTGAAGGACTTGAATCATTCTTCTGAATTTATTGCAAATGCTTTGAAGTTGACCAAAGAGGACAAGATACCAGATTTTAGCAGTATTTGTGTTGACGTTCGTGACGTTGCTCGGGCTCATATTACAGCTTTCGAGAAGGATGAAGCTGCAGGCAAGAGATTAGTTATATCCAACGAAAGATTCTTGTATCGTCAAATTGTTGATATTATTAGAAAGCACTTCAAGCAGTTAGCTGATAGACTTCCTGACACAGAGACATTACCAGCCGATTATTTTAAAAACTATAATAGATTTCAGGACAAGAAGTCGCAAGAAATATTGGGTAACGATTATATCGATTTAAACAAAACGATCATCGACCACTTTGCTCAGTTGTTGGCTCATGAGAATTAGTTTTACTGGGTATACTTCTAATCTAGATATACACTGTATTTATGTCTCAAAATGAGAATACGTATCCTATAGATATAGTTGTAGCTGAAGCATTGTTGCAAATTCGACTATTGTTTCAAAATGTAGTACCCGCTAACCTGTAAAAAGTAACATGCAAAACAATTGCACCGAAAAAATGGTATCCAAATAGAAAACCAAATCTGTAAATAACAGTCAAGAAGAAGGGGAACTTCAACAACATACTCAAATATGTCTGCCAATGACATTTTAGATGTTTTAAACATTCAGCGGGATGATCAAAAACAACCAGCTAAGAAAAAGCAGAAAACAGGTAATGAGAACGGTCCTAGACAAACTGGTATGGCTCGTGAGTTGTACAATTTGTTAGGACCAAATACACCTCCAGTCAACATTCCTAACGCACCAGCAGCTTCCAGGAGAGAAAATCTCACCTTCAAAGTATCTCCATGGACGAAAATGGCATTTAATCCAAATAAGGATAAAAAAAATGGCCACGAAGTAATCTTGAATCATTGGGTAAAGGGTTCAAAAGAGCTTTTAGAACAAGAAGAAAACGACAAACCATATTTCTTTCAAAAGTTTGATGTCAAATTGGATATCCCTGAACTAGTTGACGAAGAAACATATAATAGCTATATGGAAGAAATTGTAGAGCACCAGAAAAAGATTAAACTCGAAAGAAGACAACGTGAAAAGGAGAAGAGGGAACAAGAAGCCAAAGAACGAGAAAGACGTCAAAAAGAAAGACAGAAGCTTATAGAACGGAAAGAAGCTGCTTCTCTGGGAGAACCAACTACAGAATCCGAAAAAGAAGAAACGAAATCCGACTCTAGCGGGGGACTGAGTAAAAAAGATGAGGTGGCTGATTCTGAGTCTAAAGACGAATCAGAGAGCAAAGAAGATAATGAGTCTTCAAAAGACGAAGAAAGTATCGAAGAAGAGAAAGAAATAGATAATAAGGGAGATGATTCTAAAGAAGAAAAGGAAACAGAAGAACAAGAAGAAAATAAAGAGGACGACGATGAGGCAATAGAATATTTATCAGAACCTTGGACATACGAGGAAACGAAGTATTTGTTTGATTTATGTAATGGCCTTGAGCTTAAATGGGCCATTATATATGACAGATATAACTATGGTACAGATAGGTCAGCAGAAGATTTGAAAGAACAATTCTACAGCATCTGTCTCAAGACTCTTGATAGCCAAGAAAACAAAAACACTGCTTTGATAGACTCACTTCGTGCATATTCCAAGTATAGAGAGCTTGATAGAAGACAGTACCTTGAGAATTTACTCAAAAGAACACCAGCAGAAATTGCAGAAGAAGAATCTTTAGTCATCGAGGCACGCCGTTTTGAGATGGCTGCCAAGAAGATGTTACTTGAAAGATCACATTTGTTGTCGCTTCTTGATTCCCCCCAGAGTACACAGCAAGTTCAGCAGTATTTATCGTCGCAAGGTATCAGCAACTTATATAATCACTTAATGATTTTGGATAAAAACCAAAAGAAACGTCACGCGCAACAACAACAGAAATCCATTGGAAGTAGTCAGGAGCTCATTCCACCACCAATACCTGTGGCAGCCTCGTCCTCCTTCAAAAAGGATAAATCGTTCCAGACTCATTTACAACTGTATTTGTCTGGTATACTAAAGCAGAATCAAAATGTCAATCCTGGTTTGAAGCAGGAGGCCAACGCTATACAACAGTTATTAATGAAAAGGCTTACCCAGAAGGAGGAAGAGGCTTATGGTCTATTTTTCCATGGTACGGAAAAGCTCACTGCTGGTGTTACATTAAGATCAACCCAGAGATTACCTGGTTTGCAGCAGAAGCAATCGGTTTTGAAGTCTGTGAATCAGGTCTTCCTGGAGTTGGATATTCCTACAGCTGGTGGTACTAGCTGGAAGCCAGTCATGCCAACTAGAAAGTCTATGGCCGCGTACGATGATTTGCTAAAATCAGTTGTTGCTTTGCTAGAACTTAAGAAGGGTAAAGATAAACTTGAATCGGAAATCAAGTTGATTAAAAGTCAAAGAGGCTTACAGTGATATTTGTTGGTATGTAATATAACTAAAATTAGGTATCTGTGTATTATATATGCATGTAAAAATGTGAAGTAAATATTTAAAATAATGAAATGAAGAAATGCAAAACTTTAATTTCAGAATGTGAAATCAAACGGTAATATTGACTGTTTGCCAGAGATCGGAATTATCTTGTTTTCTAGCAAACGAATGTACTCGTTCAAGTTGTTATCAAGATCCTGAACTTGATAATTCTCATTTTCCTTATTTATCAAGGAAACTTCACCACCAGGCGGAAGTATATCAATGAGTTTAAACTGTGAATAGATATTCCCAAGGGTTGAAGTCTGCGATGATTCGAAACAAGCAATAAAATCATTGGAAGCTTCTATAACAAAATCAACATCCTCATGTCCATCGAAAAATATGATCGAATTTAAAAGGATCTTGGTCGTCAGAATCAACGAATTTAATATGTAAGCGTCATCTAAATCAGAATTTGAACTCTGTCTTAGATTTGGTATTTGGACAATCAATTTGAGAAACTTCTTAAACAGAATAGAAATTTCAAATTTATACTGACACATCTGTTTCTCGAAAAATGACATTAAAATATGTACAAGACACCATTTATCCGATTGTTTCGACAGAATTGATTGTAAATAAATGCTTAGCAAATGATAAATAAGTTCCACTCCATCCCCACCAGTAAATTTTAATAATAGGTCCGTATAATTTTGGTTAAAGTGGATAAAGTGAAGTAGATCTGAATTCAAAGCTGTCAACTGTTGTTTTATCGGTTTGGAATACCAGTTCAATGTATCGAGGTCCGACTGCAGAATCCCTACTTTAGACGCTAACGACCCTATCGAGTCATGAATGTCGTTAATGTTGGAACATAATTTTTGGATCGACCTTATCAGCTGAACACATAGTTCTTTGTACCAAGTGGAAGTATAATAATTATTGAACTCATTACTCATTTTCTTTAAAAACTCAACAACATACAGTCTTTTAGTCACATCCGGAAGCTTATGACTCTTGGAAATGTTATTGAAGATTGAAAATATGACTCCGGCTCTCTGGTTCTGAATATGAGAAGAATTAAATTCATCTGATACCAATGAATTCGGAAACACAAATATCTCGTTTCTTTCTCTAGCTAGCTTATTGATGATATGTGAAGTATACTTAGACGGTGAAAAAGACGCTAAGCTGTGTAAAATAGATAGAATGATGCTTTCTTCACACGCCTTCAAGTTGTTGAACTTAAGAATTTCGAAATAAAAATATAATACGAATTTCTCTCTCAGTTGATGATTTCCTAGGTATGGGAAAATTTGTAATGCTAACATCATCCATTTAGATTCGGATAACAACTGAGTGCTGTAAATCCAAATTCGAATACATGTTTCCACTGTTACTTCAACATTTGCTTCCTCTGATAGAGTTGGTAACGGAATCCGACCCATCTGTCTATTCAATAGCTGGTTATTAACCTTAATAACCGAGTTCAAAAGAACATCCCTCCGCTTGTCATCTGAACCTTGCCCCGACTCTTTTACGAATCGATTCAATACTGTCATGACTATAGGATTTATATCTGATAAAATTCTATCTGGAGTTCTCTCGACCAACTTGGAATAAATTTCTAAAAACTGAATACTGTATTTCATAGGACAAGTCCATGATGTGACAATTTCAAAGATCTTTAGCACTGATGCCCAAAGCTTTAAAACTCCCGAGAGAGTAAAAAACAGTTTGGAGATTGAAGTGACAATAGCTGCAAGTGATTCGATTGGTAAATTAAGTTGAGACTTCAGTAGTATAATATCCACATATAACTTCATTGCTTTAATAGAAAGCTTTAAAATTCCATAGTCACCACTGTCAACAATTCTCAGGATCAAATCAAACATTTGGTTCTTTAGATCCACTTCTGACATCTGTGATAAAAGTAATGTAAAATTCATACGATTCATGAACATTACAAAGTGTTCTTTGTCATCAGCATATGTGTAATTGCTTGAAGTAAACAACTTAGATATCAACCTTTTGATGTTCGTACCTTCTGGTAATGACGACACGTAAGAGTAAAGGAATAACATAAACCTTTCAAAGAAAGAGTCAAACGGAATATCATTTCTAGTTCTAATACGATCAATCAATTCTGGAACAGTCCATTCATCGGAAAAGTTAGCAAACTTCCGGGAGGTTATCGTATTATATAGCAACAAGATCATTTTCTCCTGAATCGGCCAATAATACCTTTGGCTTAATAGATAAATGATATCCAAAAACCTATTGTGAACTTCTGACTCCTCTTGCTTTGAAACAGTATTGTATAACGTGTAAAATGGAGTCCAGTTACAGGATCTATTGGGATCGAAACAAACCAAGGCATAAACACACTCGAGCAAAATAGATATGTCAATCTCTGTAGTTAAGGTTGTAAGACATTTATCAATCAGCAGCCAAAATCTTCCTTTAAAATGAAGCAACAAATACATTGTATGGAACGATTCAAATTCTTTAGATGGTTCACCTCCAGTTCCTGTTAATAGACTATTGAATTCTTCAGCTTCAAAGCTGTGGAAGAACAAGTTCCAATACTTTATACAGTACATTTCCAAATCTTTCATAAGTTGTCCTGGAGAAATGACAGATTGTTGTTTAAAATTAGAAATCACACAAAATTCATAAAATAGAAGTGTGAAATAAGGATACAAGAACCTGGACTTCTTCACAGAACTTGGTTCTCTGACTTGGCCAAGAACAGAAAGAATGTTCTTCACCAATCTCCAAATTTTGTCAGTCGGAGCTGAATGACATATTATCCACCAAGATAGAATACCCTTCAAAGCGATGTATACCTCCTCCACAACGGCATGATTCATATAGTTCAAGCTTCTAAATAGCTTTAGAATTTTAGATAATAATCTCTCCATTGAGTTCATTGATTCAGCATTCGTAGTTACCAACGTGAAAATATAAGTATCCTCTAAGAGAGTTATACTCACTCCATCCTTAAGAATAACGTAGCTCTTTCCTTCTTCCAACCCCTTCAATCTATAAATATCAATTTCCGACAAAATATAAGAATTTGGAAAGAGTACTCCATTCCTCAATGTTACCGTAGAAGCGTAGACGCTTCTTGGCAAAGATGGGTTCGAATGATTATTGTGTTGCTTGATAAACTTTCTATCACTATCCGCCTCAAATACTAAGGTGGCTTGAACTGGATTACGAGAAAACAGGTAATCACTTAGCACATCCATATTAGTTCGGTTATCTAGTAAAAGAAGGTCTCGTGGCTTTGGATGTCGCTGTTTCTGTTTTGACCTCTTTTTCGATTGCTTATGTGTATTGGTCAACGATGGAGCGGAATTAGAACTTGATGAATTTAAAGAACTTACTGACATTCTTCGTACTGGCAATTTCCTGAAAGCTGTGTCTCCGATGAATTTCTGTTTCCGATTATGCGACCTTTTGGTATTCTTATTTCTTGCTCGAGGAGCAGTTAATCTTGGATTGTGATTGGTGCTAATTTCGTCTGTTTTATATGTCGGCGACAGGTGAGTTGTTTTCCTCTTTTTCACATATGTTCTCTTCAGTCCGTTGGTGGAAGGAAACCCGGATGTGAACATTGGATTAATGTAATCTGATTCTATTACAGATCCATACCTTTCATCAACAAAGCCTACATTATCATCATCCATAAATTGCTGATCTATCGTCGTATCTGCATCGTCTTGTTTCGCATCAAAATCGAACAAATCCAGAGATGAATCCGAATGCTGATTTACCTCATACATGACAGGAATATGACTCTCAAATCGTGGCTGTCTGTATTCCTCTGTATCTGTATCAGAATCAGAAGAGGGATCACTGTCAGAAAGAATATCCAACATATCTAAGCGCGAGGGTTGAGGGGTGGGCAGTTTTGAGCGTGCTTCAATCGCATGGTAATTTTCTGGAGAATCGTTGAGGAGTTCTTCCTCAGGACCATCATATAGAAAGCCTTCGAAGTCATCTACTTTGTGGCTCTTATTTTTCCCTGACTTCTTAACTGCTAGACCCTTTCTATACTCTATAAGCTTCTTCCTATGATACGATTTCTTCTTCTTCATGGGTTTGTAAATGTCTAACCGCTTTGCTGACTCTGGCAAGACTCCTCTCAAAATATTCTTCTCCTTGACAAAGCGTCCTCCAACTTGTATATAACCATCATTCTCTTCTACTTCAGACCCAGTGTCGTCGTTCAGTTCTGTTTCTTCCTCTTCCTCTATTATTATGGAGTTGTTAATATGATGCTGGTGGTGATGTCTTCTTCCAGCGAATAGTAAATCTTCTTCGTCTTCCTCGTCTTGATACTCATCTTCGTTTTCATCGTCACTGTTAACTGCTTGGCTCGAAAAGGGCTTATTCTGACTGTCGTTTTCTTGAGTACTTATCGACTCTTTATCCTGATCTTGTTGCTCTAAGTCTCTTGCTATCTGCGACTGCTTACCCAAAATAGTGTAGAAACTTTTGGACTTGTATTTATCGTCCTGAGGATATTTCTTTTTTAGTTTTATGTAGTTATAGTTCAATAGTTTCACGATTTTTTCCAAGTTATTGTTGTCATTATCGAAAAGTTCATTTATGTAATTGATATTCGACAACCCCAAATAATGGATCTGATCGCTCAAATATGGATGTGTTGATGCAAAATTTCTCTTCCTGAGGGATGTTCTTCTTCGAGAAGTGTCTGACTCGTAATTTCTAGAATCCAAATAGATCTGGAGGTTGCTGTCATCGTCATGGCCAGGATCCGGTCGGTCTTCAGATACTTGTTTCTGCGTTGTTTGATCCTGATCTGTTTCTGCTGCGTTTTGAGGTACATCACCCGTCAATAAAGCATCTAGCTGATCATAATCATCATCTTCACTATTTTCCACTACATCAGAGTCTGCGGTGAGACCATCTTGAATCGTAGGAAGCAACAGGTTGAATCTGGTTGAGTTCTGCAAATAGCCTCTGACATCATACTTTGAGTCAGATTTTGATATACGTTTGAGATGACTAATCAATTTACTTCTTGATATCATGGAATTGTCTATTTCCATATTGTTTTCGTCTTCTGAATCAGATACTATATCTAGATCCTCATTCTGCGATTGAGCAACTATGGGCTGCAGTCGTAATATTCGCTGCAGCATACTGAACCCTTCCTATACTTGCAGCCTCTGTGTATGTGTGTATACTATATCTCGATCATTAGTCGAATTTCCTATGGGTGTGGTAGGGAAATACGATAGGTAACTAGTGTTTACATTTCTAGACGTGTCTCAGGAACCATACTATTTTTTGCGTGCGCTACCATGTACTACAATACCGTAACGAATCTCGAAGTACACAATCTATGTCTATAAATGTTCTATAATGTATGTAATCTCTAGGCTAATGGAATACCTTCTCTATTCAACACCGGTTCGTCAAACTTGACGAGTTTGCTGGGCTCATCTTCGGGTGCAGTGGTATCGTATGCACCATATGTCAAGTAGCCCTCTGGAGTGTGAGTATAGAAGAATTTTCTCTGGTAAACATCCAATTTGTAACCATGTTTCAAACGATTGATGAAGTCGGGGTTAGAGGTGAAGGGTCTGGAAAACCCAATCAAGGTTCTATCATCTGCGGCCACATCTTCTTTTAAATGCGTGTAGTGAATGATTTCGTCCCCTTGAAACTTTAGTTGTGGAATGTTGGAAGGCAAAAGACGGTAGTCTCCCTTGTAATTGGTGGCATAACCACCGGCTCTAATCATCTTACCGGACCAAGCTTCTAACAACTTGTTGTTGTTTTTGTCGGCAGGGTCAACATCGGTATTACCGGACACTCTAGCCTCACTGATGGAAACGTAAGCAATTTCGTCACCGGCATTCTTTCTTTGTTCTAATTGTTCTAATAAATAAGTGCAACCCAATAAAGATGGATTCTCGTTAACTGGTAAATCCTCTGGATACACCATACCGAAGTGGGTGGACCAGGCAGAAACTCTGATACCCATCTTCTTGGGACCCACCTGCGGATGTGCAATCAACTTGTCGATGATTTCCAAAACAAATCTGGATCTGTTCTCAATGGAGCCACCGTACTCATCAGTTCTCTGGTTGGAAAGTGGGGAGAAGAACTGCTCAAAAAGGAACCCAGATGAGTTGTGGATCTCGATGAAATCAAAGTTGGCTTTGGTCAACGCGTTCACAGCAGACTCCACAAACAAGTCTTGCAACTCGTGTATCTCGTCTACCGTGTACTCTTGTAACTCGTTGCCGTATTCAATGGCCTTCTGTTTCTGTTCTTCCAGATGGTACAAGTTGGCGGAGGGACCCTTTAATGGGAGTTCTAGATGCTTCATCAAGTCCAAGTTTGCTACTCTGCCTGAACCAAACATCTGGCACGAAATGTAGGAGCCGTTCTGGTGAACAGCATCGGTAATGTGTTTCAAGGCAGAGCACTGCTTGTCCAACCAAAGGCCAGACTTGAATGGAAATAAGCCTGCTTTGGGGTGGAAATTGGTGGACTCGAATATAAGCAAAGTGCCCGGGTACTGCGACCTAGAATCGTGGTACTTGACCATGATATCGGTGGGCAAGAAAGTGTCATGGGTGGACCGCGATCTGGAAGTGGGGCAATGCACAATTCTGGTGGAAAGAGTAATATCTCCTACAGTGATTGGCTTGAACAACTTGGTATCAGCTAAAGCAGGATTGGATTTGGTCATGGTGGATGAGAATGAACGGCACAATTGTAGCAGCGGATGGTGGAGCTTCATTACCAGCCTTTCCTGATCAAAAGAGGGGGGTATCTGACAGGTATTTATAATAGTTGGTGCCTGGTTGCGTAGGGTGTCAGACTGAAAAGTTCCGATCTAAGGTAATCGGAAAAAGAAACGATGTCCGGGGAAAAGGTGAGAAAACGGAATATCGGGTGGCAGTTCCGATATGCAATTACACTTCCCGATTAGGAAGCAGTGGCTCATCCCCCAGAGATGGCACATTTTTTCTCGGAAGCCGGCCAGATGCTTCCAGGAGTTTTGTATCAGCGACGGGGGATCAGCCTCACAATGGTGCAGTCGTGGTGCAACATTGTATTGCGGTTTGTGGACTAGTGCACAATGACCCAGATCAGATAAGCTTCGTGTCTATCTTTTTTCACGGCTGCGTATATAACTCTGAGTATCTGTGTAGTGGCTCGCAAAGATTCTGGCCAATTTCTCACTAATTTCCCACTGGGTGCCTCCTTACTGTGGGGGTTGCGGACCCGCCCTCTCTGTAGTGAGGAGTCTGGAGACTGGGTGCACTGTTGGTCAAATTTTTAGGTGCGGCTTCCGCTGGCTTTCCCTTTCATTTTCGTTAGCACTTTTCACCTTTAATCTTACTGAAATATACTTGCTCTTTTTCTTTACTTGCACACCAGATACAACACACATGTCCAATAGACCCTCGCTAGACTTCAGGGACATCGAGCTCGAGCAGTCGGAGTCGCTTTTGACTCCGGGCGATCCTGCTGTTCTCAAAACTACCTCTCCCATCCTCAAGTCGCCTTCTTCCTCATCTACTGCACCAGTACACCCTATAGACACCCAGAACTTAGACTACAGCTACTCAATTGAATTCGAGGATGAAATATTGTTCATCGACACCTCCAACTGGCGCTACAGTACACTTCTCAAGTGCCAGATTTTGTCCTGCTACGGTGTGTTCATACTATTCGGATTGGCGGACCAGACCCTCGGCACATTAATCCCCTTGCTACAGAGCCACTACCAGATCGGCGACACATCTATATCGCTTGTGTTCTTGTCGATGATCTCGGGGTACTTCATTATGGCTGTGCTCAACGAACAGAGTCACAAGATGATAGGCGTAAAAGGGGTGGTTGTATTGGGAGCCATTGGGATGACACTCTCGTACCTCATAGTGCTGACCAAGCCCCCATATATAATGTTTTTGATGAGTTATCTCATTGGGGGTATTGGCTTTGGTTGCTTGGATGCTGCAATCAACAGCTGGATGGGCAATTTGGTCGATTCCAACCAGATCCTCGGCATATTGCACGGTTGTTACGGGATAGGGTGTATGATATCTCCCCCGTTGATCACGTATCTTCTCGAACGGGAAGTCAATCCGATGGAATGGAACCAGTACTACATATTGCTATCCATTGTGGGCTGTTGCTGTGTGGTCTCGCTCATTTTCAGTTTCAAACACGAAACTAGCAACAAGTTCAAGTACATCAGCATTCAGAAGAACTTGCGGAGACTCAGCCACTCCGATCCTAACAGTGTCAAGTTGACCGATTTCACAGTAGAGGTCAATGAAGAAGAGGAGGATGACAACTCCTCGTCCTCCTCCTCTGACACCCCGGAACCAGAGTCCAATTCATTGTCGCTAATGGCTGCGCTCAAGTCAAAGCTAATCTGGCTATTTGCTGGAATCCTTTTCATTTATGTTGGCGGAGAAGTAGCGTTCGGCTCATGGATGATAACCTTTCTATTAAGAATCAAGGAACTCAGCTACAAAAAGTCGTCCTACATAGCCACTACCTTCTGGACCGGATTAACTGTCGGCAGAATCATCTTGGGGTTCGTCACGGCTCACTACTTCAAAACTGAACTTATGGCCAACTTTGTATACATCATTCTATCTACTGGTGGCTACTTTGTCTTCTACTTGGTCTCACTAGTTCCCAACGACTCGGCCACAAACAGCTTAGCCATAAAGGCGTTGTTTGTGGTAGCGCTTTTCATTGGCGTGTTTGTTGGTCCCATCTTCCCCACGACGATCATATCCGCCTTGAAGATCCTCCCCTCCAAGTACCATACTTCCGGTATAGGATTCATCTGTGCGTTTGGTGGAGGAGGGGCTGCTGGCATCCCCTTCCTCATAGGGTTGATAGCAGAAGCACACGAAATAGGGTTGCGGATATTGCCGCTCATAGTTACGATAATCTTTGTCACCTTAACAGGCATCTGGTTCGCCATCATCGTCAAATTCGGCAGCACGTATGGGAAACCGCAGATATAGCCCCTCTGTCGTTGTCAATAAGCAATGCGTCGTATTAAAGTAGCAATATAATACACAGTCTGTAACTATATCTTTCCGCCCTGTTCTATCCACTCCTGTGACGTGAACCCCTTCTGAGTGAATGCATGGATCAAGCTGATTTCCTCCTTTAACGCGTTATTCACCAACCTGTGTCTCATCAACTTATTCTTCCCCTGGAATATGTTACTGACTATTATTACGGCAAACGCTTGCCCGCAGCCGCCGGACATGTCCTCTACCTGGACCAACTCGGTGGGAATTTTCGACTCTATCACCTGTTTGAAAGACTCTGCTGTCAATGTCATGATATGCTAGGTTCTATCTATATATATATGATTGTTTGTGTTGAGACGCTCTGGGTCGCTGTTAATAAGGTGTGAACGAAAAATTGTGATGTCTTTTTCTTCCACAATTGCTTACTATTATTTTGTTTCGCATATAATCAGATACTGATACTCAATTGCACATACTGGAATAGTTGCGTATCCTATTTTAATACTCTAAACCTTAGTAAAGTGTAGGCCTGTAGTATACCATGACCATACTTGCCTTAATAGGCCAGCGCTGCCTTTGGCCTACGTGGGTGGGGTATTGGCTATGAACATAATTAGCGCTATGTTTGGGTCTACTCCAAGAACAGCTCTAAAGAACGTGAATATTCATCCTTGTTACCCGTTCAACTGCCAGACAGTTCAGGGGTACCAGATGTCGCTGTTTATTTGGTCTTTGTATGTCTACGTAGTGATTACTGCCTGCCCAACTATGCGCAAGTGAGTTGTGATTCACGAGACTGGATGACAGGCCATGGAATCCGGACTAGCTCCTAGAATGCACAATTTTACAAATACCACTGTACTGACCATATCCACATCTCCACATATTTCAGTAAAGTTTTGAAGCTGGATTCATGTATATGGGTTCATAGAGTTCGGTTCCATATAAGCTGCCACTCGTAGTTTTGCAACAAAAGTTTAAATAATCGCTGACTAAGCCGCCATAATTACTGCAACGGTATAAGGGGCAAATCACACAGTTGTATAGTGACGAATAGCTCAATCAGCTTGGGGATAAATGATTCACGTAACTATGTTACTGTGCTACGTAAACCTTCTTTTTGAGCGATTGCATTAAACAAACAGCACTTAGTGACCTCTGAAGTTTCTAAACACGGCAATTTAGTCCACTTGCAATGTCAAACGATAAGACAACCGATGAACAAGATACGGGGCTCTTTGTTGAGCTCAGGCAAAGCGTAGAGCGTTTAAAACAACAAAATAAGAAGTTGAACCATAAACTCAGGAGCATTGAGGAAACATTAGACTCTAAAAAGGTAGAGTTGGATAGATTAACGCCCATCTATGATATCCTACAGAATCTAATGGAAAGCAGCAATTACACAGTCGTCAATGCACAGGGTTTGCCTACACCAGTCAAGGAAAAACAGGAGAAAGTTGTGGTTGCACTCGAATCAATGAGTGAGAGTGGAACACCTGATTCTCTGATTAATGAATTGTTTGAAGAAACAGAGTCTGTGAAAGCAACGGTAATCTCTCACAAAAAGAGACGTAGAGGCTATGCTTTGTTGGTCAAGTTGCCTGGTCTGAAAAATAAATGGATGCCAAAGTCAAGAGCAAGAGCATTGTATCCTGATGTAGTACAAGAATACTGTGTGGGGCACAATATTCCCTAGGACTTGGCAACCGAGAATGAGCCCAAGCGTGAAAATTGGTATTCGCAGCCACTTCTAGTCTGTTATCATTACGATAATAAATCTTATATTAATATTAGTACTAAAGGAGCGCGAGTGTAAATATACAAAATATACATAGATGAAGTAGCGAGTGAGTGAGTAGTACAGAGCGAAATGATTCAACAGGGATTGATGGAGGGGGATTCACTCTGATTATAAGCTTCGTGGCTGTCTGTGGTCAGATCGCCCTGGATCTCATTCATGACCTTGGATGATGATGGAGAAGAGGAACTGTTTTTGGAGACCAATCTCCTTACTTCCTGCTTCGAAGGTTCTTTGCTATTCTGCTTCAACAAGTTGACTTCAAAATACTTGGGGTCTTCTTTTGAAGTTCTTTCGATTCGATTCATGATTTCCTTACTACTGATGTTGGTGGTATCGGTTAGATTGGAGAATCCACACTTTTCGTAGAATTTCAACAAGTCCTCGGGTATGATACTTAATTCTTCGTGTGACTCGATCAATTGGTTGACAACCTCGATGGCGAGGAAGTACGTATCGCCGGACTGGGGATTGTTCAAATCAAGAGCCCCAACATGGGGAGTAGCGGCGGAATTGGCAGGCGCGGCGGACTTGGCGTATAGCACATTGGGAGCAATGACTGTGGCCAAATTATGGATGTCCATTTTCGAGCCTGTTTCTTCGTCGATCTCTGCAAACGAAGCAACCCAACTGAAAAAGTAGAGTAAGACTTCTACCAAATTCCTATGGCTTCTTGGCAAAAGCGCGTAAGCGAGCTGCAAGATTCTATTCTTTAAGACTGGATTGACTTCGCGCTGCGACGATATCCATATTTCGTAGAGGTTGAATGTCAATAATGGGATTGGGAGGTCTCGCAACCACCTCTTCATCAAAGCCGCCAATTGGACTGCGGTTTGGACACTGAAATCGGGCGATTTAAGCGGATTCTTGTTCATCTGCTCGATCAACTGCTTCAATTTCTTGATGTTACCGTTCAATCTGAAAATACCTTCGACCGACATATCCTTCTGTTTCAAGGCATTGATAATGTCGTCAATGACAATGGGGATTCTCAATTTCGAGGGACCCACTCCCAAATCGGAGTCGATACCATACTTTTTCGTTAGATCCTTCAAATCGGCCCCGAAAACGGCGGGTGCATCCTTCTTGCTGCTGCCGCTGCCGCCCCCGAATTTGAACTTATCCCAGAACGTGGACTGTTTCTTGACCAGAATGAAAGAAAGCAACTCATCGCGGTTGAATTTGGTCGAATTCAACTGGAGCAACGCCTCGATGGCGATGTGCCGCACAATAAAGTGCTCGTCTTTGTTCAACTCGCTGTAGTACTTCACCTTCTTTACTGTTTCCTCCTTGTTGACCGGGCTGTTCAAGATGTTGTCGAGGGCATTGCTGGGATTGGTCAACGGACTGGCAGTGCCATTTGCGTTGGGCTTCTGGTACAAGGAGCGGTGGTGCTTGAACGCGTTGGGTCTCTGGTCACGTGCCTGCTCCGCTGCCACGATTCTCGGGATATCGTCCAACGTCAACGACTGCTCGTTCTTGAGCAAGTCGGACGTGCGCACCAAGTGGCTGTTATTGCTATTACTGTTGTTGTTGGGGGACGAGTCGTCCTTAATCTTCATCGCCTTCTTGACAGAGAGGTTTTCCGAGCTGGAAATGTCGTACGACACTTCCGACGAAGTGCTCTTCTTGCGCCCGGTTCCGGGCATGTCGTCGTCACCCTCGGTGATCTGGTCGGGCCGGGCCATCTCACCCTCGGGCGCATCCAAGATGATTGACTTGCGCGCATTCTGCTTCAACGACGTCGACAACTTCTGGCTCTCGCGGCGGCTCTTGAGACGCCGTACGTTGGAGAGCGTGTTGGAGTAGTCGAGCTCGGTGTCGCGCGCCACGGTGGCCGACAGCTCGCGCGGCTCGGCCGCGTGCGCCGGCGCGAGAAACTGTCCCTGCGGCTGCTGGGCCGGGCCGGGCCGGCTTTCGTGCTGCTGGTGAGCGGCGTGGCTGCCGGCACTGCCAAAGTCGATCTTCATGACCGCCTTCGAGCGCGAGAGCGCGATCTTGAGCAAGTAGCTCAATTGGGACAAGTCGCTGACGGCCTCCAACTTGCCGCGCACGATGGCGGCGTCGGAGGTGTCGTGGCAGTCGGGGCAGAAAATGTCGCCGGTGGTGGGGTTGACGCCGGTGCGGCTCCATTCGGCGGCGGGGATGGTGCGGGAGCAGTGGCCGCACTTGAAGCAGTGCACGTGCCAGCGGTTGCGGTCGATGCGCACGCACGCCTTCTCGATGCTCTTGGCGCACGCGAAGCACGCGTCGGTGCACTTGGGCGGGATCGACAACCGCGCCACCATGGCCGGCAAGTTTGGCGCGTCCAACTCGAACGGGCTCGAGATCAACTTGAGGAAGGTGTCGGTGGCGTCGGTGGAGCCGTGCAACTTGTTCAACTTGAGCGCGTTGTTCAAGCCGATGCGGATCAACAACTTGAGGTAGTGCGCCAACCCGGTGATCACCGACAACAACTCACCGGAGAGGCTGCCCGAGCGGGCCAACTTGGCCGACTTGCGCAAGATGGCCAAGTAGCTCATGATCTTGCCGGACACGTTGCGGGCCTCCTTCTTGAGGGGCTGGAACACGTCGTGCTCGGCCGCGGAAATCGACGATTCCAGATCATCGACCGGGCCCGGCTGCAGAACCGGCACCGGCGCCGGTGCCGGCGCTGCCGCGCCGCACGCGCGCAACACGTAGTC
Source organism: Scheffersomyces lignicola (assembly GCA_030578435.1). Taxonomy (NCBI): domain Eukaryota; kingdom Fungi; phylum Ascomycota; class Pichiomycetes; order Serinales; family Debaryomycetaceae; genus Scheffersomyces; species Scheffersomyces lignicola. The sequence goes on along the minus strand of JAJMRV010000034.1, from coordinate 70,354 downwards.
GACGGCGGCGAACAAGATCTCCACGTTGACAATGAGCTTGCCGGTGGTGATCAAGCCGTTGTGCTGGTCCGCGAGGTTGGCCTTGAGCAACATGTCGCTGATGCAGCTGGCGGTGGTCTCCTCGTAGTTGCAGAGCGTGAGCCAGCACCGCATGACCACGGTCTCGATCTGCTGCTCCACCGACAAGAAGAGGGCCGGGGCCACGGGCTGCGCGTCGCTGTACATGTTGGGGATGTCGTCGGGCCGCATGCCGAAGCGCGTCTGCAAGCCGACGCAGTCGGCGGAGATGCACACGTTGTAGAACTTGTAGATCATGTAGCATTCGGGGTGCCACTGCTGCTTCTTGCCGCCGCGGTACAACTCGACGTACTGCTTCACCACGGACGAGTTGCACGCGGGGCAGTGCGCGGCAAAGAGCCGCAGGTAGTGGAAGTGGCAGTAGACGTTGTCGGCGTGCTCGATGTAGGTCTCGACCGCGTCGAACACGCGGTTGTCGGTGGCGCACCGGAAGTGCTCCACGTGGTACTTGCGGCCCAACGCCGTGATGTAGCGCCCGCGGATGCCCTGGTTGCAGTCGTGGCAGATCAAGTCCAACTGCCGGAAGTAGTCGTAGTCGCAGAGCGGCACCTGCACCGTGTTGCCGGCCGCGTCCACCCGGTCGTACGTGAAGAACTTGGACAGACACTCCTTGCCGCACTCGTCGCACACAAAGCACTCCAAGTGGAACGCCTTCTGCATGGCACGCACAAACTGGGCCGTGATCTCCAACCCGCACTTGCTGCAGAGCTTGCGGGCCTTGGGCCGCGGCGCGTCACGTGGCGCCGACACAAAGTCAAACTTGTCGGAGGGGCTGTGGTTGGCCGAGTCCGACAGGAGCGCCGCCGCGGCCGGCATGGGCGGGATGAGCTGGGCCCAGTTCTTGTGGGGGGCGCCGGTGGGGGCGCCCGGTGGGGGATGCGGATGCTGATGCTGATGCGGCTGCGGCTGCGGCTGCGGTTGCGGTTGCGGCGCCTGTTTCGGCTGCGGTTTCGGCTGCGGTTTCGGCTGCGAGAGCTGCCGGCTGTGGTAGGGGAAGCGCTGCTGGATGTCGGTCGGATTGAACCGCTGGTCCGGAGGCAATCGCGGGGTGGCGCCGGTGGGGGCGGCCTGCGGGAGCCAGCCGGTTCCGGAGTTGTGGGCCGGTTCCGGGGGCGCGAGCGGCGGGCCGGGCCGGCGCAACGGCGGCTGGTCGGCGTGGGGTCTCATTGGCACGGGCGGCCGTGGCTGGCTGTGGGTTGTGGACTGTGGGTGCGGTGGTGGGTCTGGTTCTGTTTGGACAAATCAAAACAAAACAAAAAAGGCTGGGGCGTGAGCGGCTCGGGGTGAAAGAGTGACTTATAAGTTGGAATTCGGGGTGTGTGCGCGTGTGGCGATGGCGGGACGGCTCGTGCGGTCGTCTTGGTCGCTTCTGCACCTGTCTTTTGCTCGACTGGGTGCTGTGGAAATGGGCCAGTATCACCAAACCGGTTGGTTGTTTGGCTAAATAAACATAAAAATTTTCTTGTCCTGTGTGCGCCCTAACATTTTTTCGCCTACTAGGACGGGTGTCCGCCTACGACAGGTTGGCGGTGGGTGGGTTTTTTTTGTGGTCCTTCCCAATGGGGAGAAATTGCACCAGGTTTGGGACGGCGGCAGCATTTTGCTGCACGTCTCAATTGGGGGTGTGCAGGAGCTTGCTGATTTGGGCCATGTTACTTAGCGACTCTGATTTATCTGATGCTTCCCACGATCGACACCCGAGTGCAGGGCACAACTGGTGCGGCGGCCTACTAAGTGGTGTTGCCGGTGCCGCTCGACACCGGGACGCTGTGCGTAGTAGAGATCCTCGTTGCCGGTCCCGGGTGGCGGAATTGATTGCCACATACGGCCGTGACGTGCTCTCCCGTAACTCAATTTTTGACGTGTTTATTTTTTTTTTTTGGCGTGGTTAAAAATAGCTTTTGGCAGTTGATTAATTAAGTACATGAAACAGCACAATCTGTGCATAGATGGTGTGTCTGGCTCATGCAGTGGGTGGCATTGTGGGCACCGAGCAATAGAGGTGTGCGTGTGGGTGTGTGGGTGTGCCATGACGGCTGGAGCTGGTGGTCCTGGATCGGGCTCTGTCTTCTGCGCCAAATTAACATGTGAAACATGGCATTTTCCATTGTAGGCCCGATTGTTTTCTGGTGCTGACGGTGTGGAGTAGCCAGGCGTGTGCTGTGGGTGGGCGCCATTGTTGGGGTTATGTGCATCCGGTAACGAAGTGTCGGAGGATGTGCACCTATTCGTATATATAAAATAGTACTTTTGGCTCAGTAACGGCCTGTGACGGTAGGCTTTGGCGCGGTGGGTAGCCTCGCCTGTGTGCTCAGTTATAATTCAGTTCATTAAATCATTAAATAATGAAATTATTAAATCAAAACCATTAAAACCATTAAATCAAAACCATTAAAACCATTAAATCAAAACCATTAAATCATTAAATAATGAAATCATTAAATCAAAACCAATCATCCATTAAATCATTAACTCAATCAACCATACCACATTCTCTGCCGCATTATTTCTGCTAACCTACGCCTGCTCCAAAACAACCCCATCCAAGCGCACTGGTTCATTCTCTGCCATACATACCCATACTCCAAATACAGCCGCACACACTACATCATTCAACCTCTCTCCCGTATGATCTCTACAAAACAACCTTCGCTTTCCTCCTACTCGCCAATCTCTACACCACACTCATCACTATGCGTTTATTGCTAACACTGACTAATGTACACTGTCTATCTGTCTACACCACCTCCATGGCCAGACGCCGGTCATAATTCTCGTAACTCCGACTCATGCCAAATCAAAGTCGTCTATCTTGTTCTTGTATCTGAGCAAGTTGGCCTTGATCTTAGACGAGTCCACCCACGTCAAGTAGTCCTCCAAGTTTCTCGTCACCAAGTAGGCCGGATCCGTTATCACGTTGGGTCCCACTCTCACGTGACCCTGCTCGATAAAAGTCACGGCGTCGGTCACGGTTTCCGCCATCTTCATTCTACACATCACTATGCCGATTCGTCTTCTACAGATGGCACTCACCGTCACCTTGTTCTCCAAGTCGGAGATCTTCGATTTGGAGTTCAAGATGCCCATATTGTACAATTTTTCAAGCAACAACTGCTCGTGCTTGACGCGGAAGGGGTCGGTGGGCGACAACAACGACAACTTGTGTGCTAGTTTGCGGACCGACCCGCATATTTTGTTGTATTTGTGGTAATCCTCTCTGTTCTGGATATGGTACGTTCTCATCACCTGGGTGTCACGGTGGCCCTGGTCCTGTTTCCAGTCGAGGAAATCGACCTTTTTGAGAAGCTTCTTCTCATGATGCTTCAACGCCCGGACCATGCTGCTGTTTATCTGTCAGTAGTTGCGTCGTGTGCCTTTCTGAACTCTGTACCGCTTACCGTTCCATCTCATCTAAACTTTTTTATGGCAAAAAAATTTCGGGCTATGTGCAGGACCACGAAATTTTTCACTCACTCAACGACAAATTTCCACACTGGGGACAACCGGAGCCGGCGAACGGATCCACTAGTACCACAGACTTGCTGCAGTAACGATGGCCTTCGCAAGAGCCAAACCCATAATAGCAGCCGCCGCTCCTATGCGCGCCTTTTCCACCTCCGGAATTGTGCGCTCCAACATTGGAAAATTGCCTGTCAAGTTAGCGTCGGACGTAAGCTTGGCCATTGAAGACATCCCATTGGAGTTCTGCAGGTCGTTCACCAGAGGCAAAGAGACATACACCTTGGACAGGCAGATTGTGCTCAAGGGCCCCAAGGGTGTGTTGGCCACGCCCATCCCCAAATTCATCAACATCAACCACACCTGCGCCGACAACGAGCAGTCGGTGCAGGTATCCGTCAGCGATGCTTCCAACAGAACACAGAGATCCATGTGGGGGACCATCCGGGCTTTGCTCCAGAACAACACCATTGGAATAACCGAGGGCCATTTGGCCATTGTCAAGTTTGTGGGGACCGGTTACAGGGCCATAATCGAGGATAATCCGCATACACCGGGCGAAAAGCTCGTGGCATTGAAGGTGGGGTTACCCTTCACGCCCAAGTTGCAGATCCCCCGAGGATTAACGGTTTCCAGCCCTAACCCCACCAGATTGGTCATAGAGGGTATTGATAAGCAGCAGGTCAAGTTATTTGCAGCCGTGATCAGAGAGCACAAGAAACCGGAGCCGTACAAGGGGAAGGGGATTTTCGTAGATGACGAGACTATAAAGATCAAGGAGAAGAAGATCAAGTAAGGGTTGTGTATTTGTGTGGAGTCTGTATATATGTTTGAATGCACAGTCGTGGGTAAATATTGCGTGGCGTTATTGGTGTTTGTGTAGGGCACTGCCACAGGTAGCGGCGAACTGTGTGGTAGAGTTGATAGAGTTACAGCTGTTTGTGGGGGTGTAGTCGTGTTGCTGTGTAGTATATCCTCAAGCAGTGTGCTGGTCACGTGATCTAAGCGTGACAATGATCACGTGCATTTCACGTGATGAGACGTCACCTGCCCAAACTTGTCTTATTCTGCAAACTGGTCTAAAGCGAATCTCCCGAACAGCACCATGCTTACATTGGCATGGGGTATCTCACAACTACTATGTCGAGCCAACAGCTTATGCCTCTCGTGGCTTACTTTAGAAAGCATACACTGGTGGTTAGTACACTGGCCAACTGGTAGCGCACCCAACCTGCAACCACAACCTGCACAAAATGCCTAACAAAATTTTTCACCAAGTCCACTGTGAAAACCAGGGCCAGAACCAGGTAGACACGCATTCATCACCACATTAAACACATCCACACACACAAAATGGCTACAGTGTTGATGCACACGTGCCGCAAATTGGCACTGGCTGCCGCACAGCCTCTTGTTTTCCACAGGGGCGCCGCGCAAATCACGTCCATACACGCTATACCCTCGGTGCGTACAGCAGTGCCCACCATCAATCACTCGCTTGAGCAGTCCAACTTGAGAAAAGCGCTCTTGCAGAGACCGGGCATGCTCGGCACAAAGAGAGGTATGATCACGTGGTTCACCGAGTCCGGTGAGCAGGTGGCTGCCACCGTCATAGAGATCGACTCGTGCGAAGTGGTGAGCCACAAGACCATGGAATCGGACGGCTACTTCTCGGTGTTAGTGGGCCAGATTGACAAGTTGAAGAACGTTCCAGAACACGAGTTGGCCAAGTTCTCCGAGGCGGGCATTTCGCCCAAAAGACACATCGCCGAGTTCCGGGTCCGGGACGAGACCGGTTTGGTACCGGTCGGAGCCGAGTTGAAGGCAGACTACTTTGCCGTGGGCCAGAAGGTGGACATCAAGGCCGTGACCAAGGGGAAGGGGTTTGCCGGTGTGATGAAAAGACACGGATTTAAGGGTTTGGGTGCCTCGCACGGTGTGTCGTTGGCGCACAGATCCGCAGGTGGTATGGGTGGTAACCAGAACCCCGGTAGAGTTTTGCCCGGTAAGAAGATGGCGGGTAGAATGGGGGGCAAGAACTGCACAGTTTTCAACAACGAGGTGTTGCATGTAGACGGAGAGGCTGGTATACTTGTGGTGAAGGGCCAGATCCCCGGACCCAACAAGGCCTTTGTCAAGATACTCGACGCCAAGAAGATATATGCCAAGTCGATCAATGACATCAACAGCCGCTTCCAGAGATACTAGGGAGCTTGTACATAGACAATACATGTAATTAGTAGGAGTGGTTATGTAGTGGGCGGTGGAGTGGGTGCAGAGTTAGAAGCGAGATGATGGGGGTGGATTGCAGATCTAGCGTTATTGAAGAAGGTGCAAGTGTTCAATAAGACCTGCTAAATGTAGCGTAGACTGTGTTATAGCAAATGAGAACAGATGCCAAGTGCTACAGATTCCACTACCTGTAGCACAGGCTTGGTACAATCAACCAGAACACAGCGAAATGGTGAGTAATCTGACCCACCACACAAACCTATACACTAAACCTACACACTCTACACCAATGCACACATGTTTCACACGTGACAGCTGCACTCAGCTGCGACGCCTGAAAAATGGGTGTTCCATTGTCTGCACCAGCACAACTGTGCACAGAAACGTGGAAGAAGGGTCCAAAAACTAGCAAGTACGCCATTAGCAAAGACAATCCCCGGATGGTTCTGGTAAAAGGCAAGAACCATGTACGATTTAGAAATTGATCTTCTGGCGACTGGAGAAGAAAGTGGTAGTGGTGCGCAGAGCGGGCAGAATTTGCTGCCCTTTATAGGGCGCGCCAGGGCCGGGTAACGAGTGCCGCGGAACGTGACACATAGCACGTGACACATGGGCCGTTTCCGCCGCCCGCCCCGCCACACCGGCGGCTGCAAACACAGAATGCTATATATTGACATACGGCTACGCTATAGAGCAGGACAGGCGGTCTAAATACTTTTTTTTGTTTTCTAGTTATCTACGCAGTATGGTACAAATGCAAAGGGCGAGGCGCCGGAGACGGTCAGTCGTCCTCAAGCTCGGACGGCTTCAACAAGCCGCCCACCTGCATGTCCTTCTCGCGCTTGAGCCGCGTCTGCTCCTGCTTCTCCAACTCCTTGTCCTCGGCAAACAAGTAGTCGGTAGGGTCGCCGCCCACCTCCTTCAACTGCACCAAGAAGTCGCGCAAGGTGGCGCGGAACTTGGACTGGTCCGGGTACAGCGTCGTCAACACGGCCAAGAAGTTGGCCAACTGCTCGGGCTGCAAGTTGTCGAACGCGGTCAGCAACAACCGCGCCAAGTACTGCTTCAAGTAGTCGGCGTTGGAAGTGCCGGCGGGCGCGTCGCCGTCGGCGTACAACGGGTCCTTGATGACGTTGTCCTGCACCAAGTGCACCAACTTGGCGAGCAACTGGGCCTGGTACACAAAGCCCGCCTTGTGGTCGGGCTGGGTGAACACGTAGAACACGTCGGAGAGGATCTGGAAGTAGAAGTTGGCGAAAAACGCCTTGGTGAAGGGCGTGTCGCCGAGCTTCTCCACGTTGGCCAAGAGGTCCAAGCACAACTGCAAGCCATTGTCCTCGACGTCGCGGTTGTTGTGCTTGAACGCCCAGATGGCCGCGTTGATCAACAGCTGGAACGCGTCGCCCAGGAGCTGCAAGAGCGCCTGGAACAGCTTGAGGTTGATCTCGCGGAGCAAGCGGTAGAAGGCGACGCGGTGCTCGGGGTACTCGACAAAGTCGCCCTTGATCATGTCCAAGGTGCACTCGAACACGCTCTGCAAGATGAGCACCACGCCGTCGGGGATGCGGCGGCCCACCTTGCCGACCACGGCCGTCATGCAGTTGAGCACCTCGGCGTCGCGGGCGTCGGGTACGTTGCTGCGGTAGTCGTCCAACACGGCCGCGAACAAGGGCTGGGCCAAGTCGCGCACAATCTCGTCGGCGTTGTCGGCCTGGTGCACGTACGTCTCCACCATCTTCAAGATCTCCTTCTTGATGGTGCGCAAGCCGCGCACCTTGGGCGTGCTGGTGGCCACCAAGCCGTCGTGCGCCACGGCGTCGCTGATCATCTGGGACACCGCCGTGTACAACAGGAGCATGTCCACGTACATCAAGCCGAGCTGCGGGTAGAAGCCGGGGCCCAACGCCGTGCACACCGCCACGTTGGTCTTGATGATGTTGGCGATGATCTTGACGGTGTCGGTGTTGGTGAGGAGCTGCGGGTCCTGGCCCGCCTGCTGCACGAGCGCGCGCCACGCCATGTTGGGCAACGCCATCAAGTCCGCGAGCAACGCGTCGCGCGGCTCCTTGGCGGGCTCGGCGCTGACGATGACGCCGCATGCCTCGTAGAAGGTGTGCACCTGCTGCGGCTGCAAGTCCTCGGTGATCTGCTGGATGTTGGCGATGATCTCGTGCACGAACGGCGTGCGCTCCTGCGGCTGCACCGCCACAAAGTGCTTCTTGCACTTGCGGGTGATCTTGATGAAGGTGTCGCACGCCATGTCCTGCACCCCCTCGTGCGTCTCGTGCATGAACTCAAACAACTTGTTGACCACCGTCTTCAAGAACTTCCAGTGCGCCTTCAAGAAGCGCGGGTACTGGCCCACAATGTACATGATGTTGGACGCCACCACCGCCTTGTTGTCCTTGCCGCGCTTCATCTCCGTGAGCAGGAGCAAGTCCTTGATCACCGACACGACAAACTTCTTCTCCATGTCCTCGTTCATGGCCCCCAGGATCGACCCGATGGCCCAGCACAACGTGTTGATGTTCTGCCACGACCACTCGCTCTCGTCAATCTGCCGCGCGAGCTTCTCGCTCATGATCTGCTCCGTGTCCACCACGTCCAAGTGCGTGAGGTACACCAACACCTCGCGCATCAGCTTGTACAACTGGATCGTGTCCAGCTCCTTGACAAACTCGCGTACAATCTCGCCCTCGTCGTTCTCCACCACCAACACCTCCTCCGGGCGCACCATGTTCTCGATGATCACAAGCCGCAACTGCAGCAACACCTGCTCGTACCGGTGCTGGCGCAACGGGAGCTTGGCGAGCACGGCCGGGTTGGGCGCGCCGCCCGAGCCGCCCCGGAGCTGCCCGTACGTCAACTGGAGCATGGGGCTGAGCTCGGCCTTGGGCGCCGCCTGCATCTCGGCAAAGAGCGCGTGCACAAACGCGGCCCAGAAGTCCAAGCACGTCTTGAAGAGCTCGCGCTCGTCGATGCGCAGAAGCGCAAGCAAGTAGCCCAACGCGTGCTGCAACGCGTCGCGCGACGCGTCCCGCGCCTCGAGCTCGCCGAGGTGGTGCGTCAAGCACGTGCAGAGGAACATGGCGAGGTCCTGGAGGAACAGCTGGTCCTCGGACGACGCCACGCGGTACGAGGCGCGCAAGTCCGATGCCGGCGGCACCACGGCCGCGATCTCGGCCAACGCGTCGCCAAAGAGCCGCGCCACCTGGTCGGCGGCGCCCTGCGCGTCCAACGCCGCGATCTCGGTGAGGCACTTCAACGCGGCCGCGCGCGTGTCGGCCGGGCGCAAGAACTTGCCGCACAAGACGCGCACCAAGTCGGTCTGGAACACGTACAGGGCCGGAAGCCACGGGATATAGCGCAAGAGCGCCGCGAGCGTGGCCGTGACCAACGACGGCTTGGTGGTCTTGTCCAACACCTCGTAGCACAACTTGAAGATGGCCTCGAACTCGGCGCGCATCAGCTGCTTGAGCAGCTGCGCCTTGGCCTGCGTGAGCTGGTCGTGGCTGTAGTCAAACACCTCCTCGCTGAGGAGCCGGAGGATGATCATGTTGTTCTCGCACACGTTGAACGAGCTGCGCAGACTCAACACGATCTCGGGGATAAACTGGGGCCAGTTGTGCGGCCACTCCTGCTTGAGCACCGACACCAACGTGAGGTCGATCTTGTTGATGAGCGCGCGCTCGTGCGCGAAAACGGCGTCGTTGTCGCAGAGCCCGATGATCATGTTGACGATGAAGTTGCGGATGCCGATGCGCTCGGCGTCGGGCACGGCTTTCCACCGGAACTGGATCAACTTGTTGAGGCACAGGAGCGCAATGTACTTGGACTGCGCGTTGCCGGACTGCGTCAAGATCTGGTCCGCGCGTTTCCACGACTCGGGGTGGTCCTGGAACTGGTTCAACACGGCCTGGGCCTGCTTCTGTTCGGGGCCCAGGCCGCCGTAGAAGGCGCTGACCACCCGGTCAAACAAGCCGAGGTCGAGGTCCTGGGAAAAGTCGAGAATCGCCTCCATGGGGGGGTCGTATCGGGCCGTTATTTGGGGCGTGGAGTATGATGATGGCCTGCGGTAGGCGCTAGCGGTCTTGTGCTCCGGTACCGGCGTGTCAGGGGGGCGCGGCGCGGGGGGAATTGCTTGTGTGGGGGAGCTCTCAACGGTCTGCGGTCTACGTGCTGGCTGCGCGGGTCTCGCAGGGGTAGCAATTGTAGTGTTGGGGGTTGTTGTGGAGGGTTTGGTGGAGGGATTGGCGTAGCCATAACAGAAAAATTTGACAAGGGTGCGACGACTGCACGTGATTCGGGTCACGTGATACAGAGCACATGATACCATCACGTGATTCCGGCACGTGACACCAGCCCTACCGGCCTCCGGCCGCTGCACCCGTCACCGGCGCACACCCACACGACTACCCACACGACCTACACGACTGCTTCTGCCGGGCCTGCGCCCGCGTACGTTGCTCTATCTACCTACACATCTACTTGGTGGCAAAAGTGACCCCCTTCTCGATGTTCTTGGCCAACTGTTCCTTGGCAACAGCCAACAACTTGGTCTCGTCGGCCGACACCTCGTTCAAGATCTGGTACTTGACCTCCTCGATCCCGTTCTTGCCCAACTTGACCGGCAAGGAAAAGTACTCCAAGCCGCCCACAAGCTTCTTGGCCTCCTCGGCGCCCTTGATGGACTTGTCCAAGTTCAAAAAGGTGCACTCGACCACGTCCTCGCTCGACGACAACGACTTCAAGATCGACTCGGCCAACTTGTACCCGGCGTATGCCATGGACAAGGTGGCGGATCCGGCCCCGTTCTTGGCCTGCACAACCTCGTCGCCCCCAAACTGCACCCGGTTGATCAACGCCTTCTTCTGCTCCTCCGACAACTTGTCGTACAAGCTCTTGGACGAGCCCACCGAGTACAAGGGCACAATGGTCTCGCCCGAGTGGCCGCCGACAACACTGACGTTAAAGTCGGATGGCTTGGCGGTGCCCGGGTGCAACTGGGCGATAAACGTGTTGGCACGCACAATGTCCAAGGTGGTGACCCCGAACAAGCGGGCCGGGTTGTACACGCCGTGTTTCTTCAACGTCTCGGCCACAATCGGAACCGTCGAGTTGACCGGGTTGGAGATCACCAACACAAACGCGTCGGGGCTGCTTTCGGCAATGCCCTCGGCCAACGACTTGATGATGGAGGCATTGATGTTGAACAAGTCGTCCCGGGTCATGCCGGGCTTTCTGGGTACCCCGGCCGGGATGATCACCAAGTTGGCGCCCTTCAACGCCTTCAACAAGGCCGTCTTGTCCTCCTTGGAGGCGGGCAAGTGCGACTCGGTGGCGGCGTCGCTGTTGATGTGCGACAAGTCGGCGCCCACGCCGGGCACGTTGACGACATCAAACAAGGACAACTCCTTGATGTTGGGGTTCAACTTCAACAAAAGCGACAATGGCTGGCCAATCCCGCCAGCAGCACCTAAAACAGCAACCTTAACCATAGTGTGAATAATTGTGTGTGTGATTCTCTCGTAACCAGACGTGTCCGCTCAGCAATTGGGGCCAAATTGGGGGCGTCGTGCTCTATTTATATGGGCCCAATCTAACCTCCCCCCTGTGCTAACAATTTTTTTTCTCCCAGGTGGGAATTACCCCATATTCGGGTCACGTGCCGTGGCAAACTCCGGTCCAGTGGAATGGGGCCCATTTGTCCCTGCTGGGGCCGGGTCGTGTCTGCGCGACTTCCGGGAGTGGGGTAAATTTTTCAGCTCCCAAATTAGTGGCTCACACTGCCGAGCCCACTACGGGGGAGAGCAAGCAGAGGAAGCGTGTGCCAGAGGTGGGTGCGGGATGCGCGGTATTTACTGTGTACTGTAGAGTGCTGTAGTGCCATCAATTTGGGCATTTGTGCATTTGTGCATTTGGGCATTTGGGCATTTGGGCTTTTAGATGGTGGGGGGCTATTTGCCCATTGTGGTGGGGCAGTGTCTAACCCCCGACCCCAGGTTGGGCTCGCCTGCAAGCACCGAGGCAGGATTTAAGCTGTATTCCCGCACAGGACGATCCAGGAACGGGTCCTGGTGTGGCCACACTCTTTATATAGCGTCTTGTATTTGCATGTGGGATCCGGGGTAACTGTGCAGGAGTGCCCGGCCAAAGCAGTAACCGTGTTCCTACAATCGCCGAGGGCTCCACCTCCGGCTGCCGCTTCCGACGGGGTTCCAGAAATTACTGTTTTCGGCACCAGCTGCAAAACGCAGCGGTTGTGTGGCGACTGCTGGGGCCTCCAACTGTGTTATCGCACATTGCCAACTGTCAGACTGAGTGCCATGCAGGTGGAGCCAATGGGGCCATTCCTGGTACTGGCAGCGGAGACCGGTATTATGTGTGTAGAGAACTGGGCGTACGCTGGCTTAGCGGGCAAATATGTATGACACCGATTCATCTGCGGTGCACCACATCGCCACTGGCGAAGCAGTGAGCCCCGTGTTGGTGTCTGCAAAAAGACAGCGGTGCCAGCGTGATTTACGGTAAAAGAGAAGGTGAGAGTTGGAATGTAAGATGAGATGCGCTGCCCTGCCGAATTAGTCCGGACGGGTGCTGTCACGGGCGCAGTGCACCATCGCAAAACTGTAAAGCTTGTTTGTACTACAGCGTCCAGTGCCTCCTACTGTCCGCAACTCGCCCGCCACGTCTCTCGGAATGTTTGTGTATCCTCCCACGAATCTTTCCGCCCAGTACCATCATTGCTCGCAATAATTATTTTTCCGCTAGCGACAAAATACTCCCAGCCGCACTGGGAAACACGGCCCGTGATGGACAACTCCAGTACGCCGTGGGGCGGGGCGCCAGGGAGAAGATAAAACGCACGTCATCGCTCGGCGCCCGGCGCCCGACTATAAAGAGAGCCCCAGCGCCGCCGCCATCAGCACGTTTGCGGGCCCAGTCCCAGCCCCAGCACCACCGACGTCTCGCACCCGTGCTGTCTGTTACCGAGCGTGCTGACGTTTACCGCGCCATTGTCCCAACCTCGTAGCGACGTTTTCTCCGCCCGAAGCGCGCCGCCTGCACACAAACTCATCCCCCTACTAATCACACCCCAGCCAATTTACCAGGCCCGTCAGCCATCCGCTGTTTCCACAGACCACCGCCCCCCGAAACCCGCCCACAACCGCATGTCCATCACCATGAACAACCCGTTCCGAGATGGCCGCCGCCGCGCATCGTCGTCCGCCTCCGACAGCGACCCCTACGACTTGCCCGAGAACTACTACGGTGATCTGACCAACCCCGCCAAAGCAAACAAGAACCTGAGCTTGGGCCGGCTCAGAACCTACTCGGTGATCCTGACCGGCACCCGCTCGTCCATGCTCAGCGACGCCATGTTCCACCCGGAGACCATCAAGGAGTCGCCCTCGTCGTCGGAGGCCGAGTCCAAGTCGCCGACGCCGGTACCGGACCCGGTGCGGCGCCCCTCCATCGTGCCGTTCTACGGCCTCAGCGACGCCCCCGGCCTCACCTCCCAGGAGGAGATCAACTTGGTCAACTCGCAGCCCTCCAGCAAAAACACCTTGCACTTCCGCCGTGCCTCCATGGACGACGCCATACGGCCCAAGAAGTTCATCATCAACGACATCGAGGCCACGCTCGACGAGTTGCTCCAGAACGAGGACACCGACCACAACTGCCAGATCACCATCGAGGACACCGGCCCGAAGGTGTTGCGGTTGGGCACGGCCAACTCCGGCGGCTACAACCAGGCGGCCATCCGCGGCACCTACATGCTCAGCAACTTGCTCCAGGAATTGACCATCGCGCGCCTGTTCGGCCGCAAGTCCACCGTGCTCGACCTGCAGCGGCTCAACGAGAACCCGGTCGACCGCATGAAGCGCTTGATCCTGACCCTGTTCTGGCGCTCCTTGACCCGGGTGCTCACCCGCGACAACGTGTACGACATGCTGCGGGACACCAAGATCGGCGACGAGGTCGTGCACGAGGATGGACTGATCACACACGTGCCGAGCCACCGGATCTACATCCCCTACAACCGGCCCGACCAGTACGCGTACTACACGTCGTTCAACAACAGCAACCCGGGCTTGCACCTCGACGTCGAGTACTTGCCGCGCCGCATCACCGCCGACTACATCAAGCTGATCAACAAGCGGCCCGGCTTGCTTGCGTTGGCCTCGGACCGGCTGCCCGCCTCCGGCGACGTTGTCAACCAGCCCTACGTGGTCCCGGGCGGCCGCTTCAACGAGTTGTACGGCTGGGACTCGTACATGGAGACGATCGGCTTGTTGACCGACGTGACGGCCGCCGCCCCGGACCACTTGAGCTTGGCCCGCGGCATGACCGAGAACTTTATCTACGAGATCTACCACTACGGCAAGATCCTCAACGCCAACCGCTCGTACTACCTCGGCCGGTCGCAACCGCCGTTCTTGACCGACATGGCGTTGCGCGTGTTCAACACGACCAACGCCGTTTTCCCGGACCGGTACGAGGACTCGTTGGACTTTTTGAAGCGCGCCACCGTGGCCGCCATCAAGGAGTACAAGACGGTGTGGTGCGCGGAGCCACGGCTCGACCCCGAGACGGGCCTTTCGTGCTACCATCCGGAGGGGGTGGGCGTCCCGCCGGAGACAGAGCCCACGCATTTCGACGCCGTGTTGGGCCCGTACTTCCGCAAGTACAGCATGACCCAGACCGAGTTCATTGAGGCGTACAACCTGGGCGAAATAAAGGAGCCCGAGTTGGACGAGTACTTTCTCCACGACCGCGCGGTGCGTGAGTCGGGGCACGACACGTCGTACCGGTTGGAGGGCAAGTGCGCGTACTTGGCCACGGTCGACTTGAACTCGCTCTTGTACAAGTACGAGAACGACATTGCGTTCATTTTGCAGACGTTTTTCGCCAACAAGCTCGAGATCGACATTGACGGCGAGATGCACCTCGAGGTGTCGGAGAACTGGACCGAGAAGGCGCGGGTGCGCCGCTTGAACGTGGACAAGTACTTGTGGAACGGCGAGGACTCCATCTACTACGACTACAACGTCAAAACCAAGGAGCAGAGCAAGTACGAGTCGGCCACCACGTTCTGGCCCTTGTGGGCCAAGTTGCTGACGCAGCAGCAGGCCGACAGCATGGTGGCACACACGTTGCACAAGCTCGAGGAGTTTGGCGGCTTGGCGGCCGGGACCGAGAAGTCGCGTGGGGAGATCAATCTCAGCAGACCGCTGCGGCAGTGGGACTACCCGTACGGGTGGGCGCCGCAGCAAATCTTGGCCTGGATCGGGTTGACCAACTACGACCACCACGGCATTGCCCGGCGGTTGGCGTACCGGTGGCTCTACATGATGACACGGGCGTTTGTCGACTACAACGGTGTCGTGGTGGAGAAGTACAACGTGACCAAGGGTGCGGTTCCGCACCGGGTGGACGCCGAGTACGGCAACCAGGGTGTCGACTTTAAGGGCGTGGCCACCGAGGGCTTTGGCTGGGTCAACGCGTCGTACTTGTTCGGCTTGACGTTGATGAACTTGCAGTCGCGCCGGGCGCTCGGCACGTTGACGCCGCCGGACGTGTTTTTGAACAACTTGACGCCGGTGCAGAAGAGCCAGTTTGAGTAGAGTAGCGAATAGACGTCAGTTAGTGTTAGAGCGCACACGTGACCCGAGCCCCGTGCGCGGTCACGTGTTTCGGCCGTAGACGTCACGTGCGCATTTGCACGTGCGCCGCAACCAATCGTTGCCCGCTGAAAAATTTGTGTAGCACCAGCAGCAGCGCAAGTGGGGCCACCAATTACGCCCGTTCCCCGAGGATTTCGCAGCAGTGAGCCGAGGACCGTGTTGGCAGCAGTGTGAGTGAGCGCCCCCCTCGTTTGTTTGACTTTTTTTGCTATGTTCAGAGGCAGTTGGCGATGCCGCTACCCGCGGCGGGCGGCAAAGATGCACCGGCACAACTCGAGCCCCCCCAACACGTTCAGGACGGCAGTCGAGACGGCGGAGAAGTTGGTGCAGCCGCCGTCGGCCACGACCTTCAGCGACCCGTTTTCCATCGTGAGCCACGAGATGTCCAACTTGGCCAAATCCATCGCCAGCCTCATCGGGTCGGGCCACCCGACCCTCAACCGGGTGTCGTCCTACTACTTCGAGGCCGAGGGCAAGAACGTGCGCCCGCTCATCGTGCTCTTGCTCTCCAAGGCCTTGTCGCAAATCCCGGCCGAGCGGCGCAGCCGCATCAAAATCGACACCCATGACGTCACGGACCAGCCGCACTACCGCGGCACGCCCACCACCACGTCGGTGGCGGGCAAGTCGGTGGACGAGTCGATAAGTCCGCTCGCGGTGTTGCACGGCATAAACCCGCGCGTGATCCTCGACCCCTTGTCCAAGCCCATGGACAAGTTGCCCCAGTTCGACGCCGTCAACGGCATCTTGCCCAAGCAGCG
Organism: Scheffersomyces lignicola; assembly: GCA_030578435.1. Classification (NCBI taxonomy): domain Eukaryota; kingdom Fungi; phylum Ascomycota; class Pichiomycetes; order Serinales; family Debaryomycetaceae; genus Scheffersomyces; species Scheffersomyces lignicola. The sequence continues at coordinate 54,135 of JAJMRV010000034.1, read as the reverse complement.
GCGCTTGGCGGAAATCGTGGAGATGATCCACACCGCCAGCCTCTTGCACGATGACGTGATCGACCTCAGCGACGAGCGCCGCGGAAGACCGAGCGGCAACATCGCCTTCACCAACAAGATGGCGGTGTTGGCGGGCGACTTCCTCTTGGGGCGCGCGTCGGTGGCCATCGCGCGGTTGCGCAACCCCGAGGTGATCGAGCTCTTGTCCACCACCATCGCCAACTTGGTGGAGGGCGAGTTCATGCAGTTGAAGAACACGGTGCTCCGGCCGGAGGACGCGCACGTGATTGACAACGATGGCGCCCCCAAGCACATCCCGCCCGCCACGGGCAAGGTGCCCACGCGCCAGCACGAGTACCTGGTGCAGCACACGCCCGTGGACCACGCCACCAACGTGGACGCCGCGTTCGAGTACTACTTGCACAAGACGTACTTGAAGACGGCGTCGTTGATGTCCAAGCTGTCGCGGGCGGCTGCCGTGTTGAGCGGCGCCCAAGATGACGTCATCGACGCGTGCTACGCGTTCGGCCGCAACTTGGGCTTGTGCTTCCAGATCGTGGACGACACGCTCGACTACACCGCCAGCGACGCCGCCATCGGCAAGCCGAGCCAGGCCGACTTGAAGTTGGGGTTGGCCACGGCGCCCGTCTTGTACGCGTGGCGCGAGGACGCCGCGTTGGGCGCCTTGATCGGCCGCAAGTTTGCCGAGCCGGGCGACGTGGAGGCGGCCCGCGACGCCGTGCTCCGGCACGACGGCGTCGGCAAAACCCGGGCTTTGGCCCGGCGCTACTGCCACCAGGCGTTGGACAACTTGCGCGTGTTGCCCGAGTCGGACGCCCGCAGCGCGTTGGAGCTCTTGACCAACTCGGTCTTGACCCGCACCAAGTGACGGCCCCGGCCCGGGCCCCTGCATTGTTAGACTTGTACATAGACCCGACGTAGACCGATGCACGACCTCCGGTTTAGCGATTGCTGCCGCGCGTGCGCGCCCATTGCCGCATTAGGCAGTCGACCTTTTGGCGATTTTTTTTCTGGTGCGTGAACGAGCAGTCCGAAAATTTTCGGCCCTGATCGCACACCACAGCCGTCCCCGGTCCAGTTCTCCCCCCTAAACCCGCTGTATCCCGGAGACAACACCGCTTTTTGCCAGGTTGTATCGCCCCAGACCCGCCGTATCCCCCCGCCGCTGCATTTTGAGCCATGTCCGCCGACGAAGCCAAGCCCAAGGTTGAAGAAACCACCGCTGCTCCCGCTGTGCCCACCGCCAACGTATTCTCCATGTTCGGCGCCAAGAAGGAAAAGAAGGACGACAAGGAGGACGACAAGGAGTCGTCGGAAGCCGCCGGCGTGAAAAAAACCGACGACGACGACGCCAAGGCCGTGGAGGAAGAGGCCGATGTCCATTTCGAGCCCTTGGTCACGTTGGAAAAGGTCGACGTCAAGACAAACGAGGAGGACGAGGAGGTCGTGTACAAGGTGCGCGCCAAGTTGTTCCGGTTCCACGCCGACACCAAGGAGTGGAAGGAGAGAGGCACCGGCGATGTCAAGTTTTTGAAGCATAACGACACCAAGAGAGTCAGAATCTTGATGAGAAGAGACAAGACGTTGAAGATCTGCGCCAACCACTTGATCAGCGGCGACTACGAGTTGAAGCCCAACATCGGGTCCGACCGGTCCTGGGTGTATACCGTCACCGCCGACATCTCCGAGGGCGAGCCCGAGGCCCAAACATTGGCCATCCGTTTCGGCAACAAGGAAAACGCCGACAAGTTCAAGGAGCACTTTGACGAGGCCAGAGATGCTGCCAAGAAGGCCTAGGCCGCTGCCTGCAAATACGAGCAGACGGCCGGAAGTTTCTGTGTAGGTGCTGCTTTTCACGAAATATACATACACGAGTATGCTTGTCTGTTGTAGCTGTGGATGTAGATGTAGTTCATGTTGCCGCGGTGTGTGCTGCACCGTGTAGTGGCGAAAGTCAGTAACACTGTGCTTCACCTGGTTGGTGTGGGTATGCCTCGTGCACGTGATCTGTGTCAGGTGACCGGCTCTCTTTTCTTACCGAGTCTACACGTCGCTAGATCGCTTTTTCGCACCACTGCGGTATACAAACCCAGCAACCATGCCAACCACCACGCTCAAACGTACAAATATCGGGCTCAATGGGCCGTACGCTGCATCACCACTTGGCCCCAGTCTGCCCCTTCGTCAAACTCAAACAAAACTGAATTTCCGAACCAAACAAGCCGGTGTTGCCCCCGCTAAGTTAGGAGGTACCAAATATACGCACCACGTAAATCCTGTCACGGCTCACTAACGACCCAGACACGTGCCTCCCCAGACTAAATATCACCCATTAAATTATTCACCAGCAACTTTGCAATCCGACAATCCTACCACTACTCAGCTAAATACTGCCAGTGCCGGACTAACGAGGCATTACCTGGCCATTAGCTACATTGCCGCTGCAGCCCACATAGCAAGACAGTCCGTTCCCGCCGTTTCCCCATGAAGTTCGGTAAGTATCTTGCTTCGCGGCAGCTAGAGCTCCCCGAATACCTGGGCCATTTCATTGACTACAAGGCGCTTAAGAAACTCATAAAGCAACTTGCCATCCCCGCCACTGTTTCAAACGAAAACGGCAATGATTCCACCCCGGTGCCATTGTCCCAGCCCCAGATCCAGCATACTCTTAAGGAAAACAAGGCCCAGTTTTTCTTTAGGGTCGAGAGAGAGCTAGACAAAGTCAATTCATTCTACCTAGAGAAACAGGCCAATTTGGCCGTGAATCTAGACTTGCTTATACTTAAAAAGAATGAGTTGCTAGCCAAAACCTATGAGTTCGTCAAGCTCCAGCAGAACGACGCCAACCTACTCAACGCCAACTTCAGAAACTCCATCAGCTACCTCAATCTTTATCAGAACTTCACCAAGATCCACCAGGATCTTCTCAGATTGCAGCAGTTCATTGAGTTAAACGAAACTGGGTTTTCCAAGGTGGTGAAGAAGTGGGACAAGCGTTCCAAGTCTCACACAAAGGAACTTTTCATATCCACGGCTGTATCTGTGCAGCCGGTATTCCATAAAAATGAGATCAACGAACTTAGTGACTTGGTGACCCAGTCGTTATTTGACTTGGAACTGATTATGGATGGCGACTACGGCTCGTTGAAGAACTACTCTTCCACCAGCATAAATGCTTCGCAATCGCTGTTGCAGCACCAATTGTTATTGCAGCAACAACTTCACGACCAGACCAAGTATTCTCTCAATCTGTCAGCCACCAGTTCCACACAGCAAAAGCCAGCAATTCCCGGCTCGCTGTCATTACTGAGAACGAACTCTGCCACAAACATCGTGGATCATAGTCTTTCTCAGAGACACCAGTCCATAAGCTCGCTTCCCGGGCCAAACAACTTTCCAAGCACGCGTTCCATATCATATTTGCAGAATAACGAGATAGACGAGTTATATACCAGTTTTGTCAACGTAGCGACAATCAAAGAACCCGACTTGTCGTTATTGGTGCGATGGATTGATAAAGTGAAGTCGTCGTCATGGCCTTCAAAACACAAAGATTCAGTTTCGTCCAACGTTTCTGGTACAAGATCAAGCATTAGTTCCATCAACGCTTCCACTAATAACAGTAGCAAGAACAATAATAACGCATCGAATGTTCCTGTCGGCGCGAGTAGTGAAAATACTGTAAACACTAACATTTCTAGCAGCGACGCTCCCTTCAATACTATCGCTCGCTACAAATTCACCAAGATTTTGCTTCTTGCCGTGGCCAATGTGAACATATCTGACTCTTTCCTCGAGTCGTTTTTAGGCCTAATCGAGTACCAGATCGATCTTATTTTTGTCAATGACGATTTCAACAACAACAAGAGCATTTTGCACGAATGTTGCTCAATTCCCCCTGCTTCTAGTCATGAGTCTCATGTCACCATCAACAACGGTGTGAAAGTAATGAATCTGACTGATTCTATCAACCATTCACGTACTTTTCTCATAAAATATATTTTGAATAACATTACTCCTGAACAGAGGGCTGCTTTGCTTATCTGTAAAGATTTCAACGGCAGAACATGTTTGCATTATGTTTCGCAACACAACAGACTCGATTTGTTGGAGATTATTCTTCCTTTCTTCCCTGAGGAGCATATTGATGATTTAGACATCGATTCCATGAGTCCTTTACTTTTGGCTATCAAAAATGGGCATCTGACGGCTATCAAGAAGTTGATCCAATCGGGTTCAAACTGTTTTCCTGCCAATGACGAGAACAAACTTCAGTATTTGCCTATTAACTATGCTTGTAAGTACGGCGATTACAAGATTGTGGAATATTTGTTGTCAAATAACCGCACGAATGATTCCAAGCTTATTAATCAGCAGGATGTGGAAGGTTTGCTACCATTGCATGTGATCTCTCGTTCTGGGCACTATAAGTTGATTAAGCTTCTTATCCAATATGGCGCAGAGATCAATAAGATTGATGGGTTGAACAAATGGACACCTATCTTCTATGCTGTTTCTGAAGGACATGTCAAAACGACACAGGAATTGGTAAAAATGGGTTCAAAGTTGAATATCGTAGATGAAGATGGTTACAACGTCTTATACTATTGTGTTGTGGACGGACATATTGATGTGTTGAACGAGTTACTTAATCACTATTCAACCATTTCTAAAAGTGATCTTAGGAATACGAGAAATAATGATATGAACACGATAGTTAGTGAAGAAATTAAGAATCTGCAACAAATTCAACAAGAGATTAAAAATTTGGGGCAGCAACAACAATCATCACAGACACAATCGCAACAACAGGAGAGCAAGATGTCAATACTCGGTGAAAATGACGATGACGATTCGGAGGACAGTGGCTCCGTTGATAAAAACAATGCTAACAACGTGGACAGTATCCCTGATTTACAATTGCCCCCTCCAATTTTACCATTGAGACGTTACGGGCATAATTTCCTCGAGCAAAAAGTATTGATCGAGTTAATCTTTCCTCCCGAATCCGATTTCATCAACTTATTTAATATTACTACGGATATGAAGCCAGGACGTATCACGATTACTTCCAATATCAGCGATATTGTTCCGAGAAATATTTTATTGCCTGTCACAGATGATTCCCGAGCCTCTAGTAACAACAATTGTGTTTTCCAGACGGATATGGAATCGCTCCAGGAGTTCCGCATTGACTTCGAAGTATTCCCTAAGTTTGGTACCAGGTTGATAGCTAAAACTACAGCACTTTCCTTCTGCAGAATCGATACTTCTCTGCCTGAAATTAATCTGATTCAGTTGCCGTTATTTGATTTACGGTTGAGAAACATTGGTGAGTTGAAATTTAATTACCAGGTGATCTTCCCATTCTCTGGTACATTACTTGAAACCACGAAATTTGATACTTATTGGAAATCGTCCACTAGTTTTGTCAAAAACAGACAGACCACTCTCAAGTTGAATGCAGCCGGGGGTCTTTCGCCAAATAACTTTTTATCACCAACGTCCATTATATCGTTAATGGGAAATGGAAAAGATGGATCTAGCGGAAGCATAATCGATGGTGGTGCAGTAACCTCCACAAATGAGTTGATTTCTGGAAATACAGCTCCATCATCCATAGTCACCGCAACATCTTTGTCAGGGGAATATCTTAGAATAAAGGTATGTCTTCTTAACGATGGTACGCCAGTTGTTTGTCCTCATTGGTCGATTGCAATAACCGAGAACATCGACTTGTACTTGCCGAACATGTCCTTGGAACAGTTGAGTCTGATTACCAATGATTTGTTTGACTACGGTAAAGTAATTCACGATCTTTCTAGTATGACTATCAAGGATATCGGTCTCATTAAGAAGTTGTTGAGAATTATCTATCTTCCCTTGGATATCTTTTTGGATGTATTGAATGTTGAGATTAACCTTAATCTCGAGATCATTTTCCCAACCCTTTATGAATTGGCTCATTTGCCATTTATTGGTAACATTCAACTGAATCTTGATACATTTATTAACTTCACATTGAACGATGTCTTCAACCATATCCGGAGCTCCAAGCTCAAACAGTCTGCTCCAGGAAGATCGATTATATTTTTATCATCGAATTCGCTCATCTGTAAGATTTTAAACTGGAAGCAGCCCAACTTCCCTGTTTTCTTGATCATGAGTGGTATCACCTTTAACAGCCAACAGAAAATGTTTGAATCAAGATCTGCAAATGGGTTGTTGGTTGAAGATATCCGCAAAAATAACTCGATTAGCCATGATTTGCCCCCAGAAGCTAAACGCTCTATGAATAGACTTCTGCGTGATAAGATCATTAGCAATCATCAGGAGATCACCATCCGTTCTATTAAGGAGGCTGTTAATTTCACCATCAACAATAATCTTATTGGTTTGATTACTTCCATCCACCTATTGGATTTGGTGCCAAAGCTTGTGCCATTAATTCGTTCTAGAGGCTTGGTGTTGGTAGCTTCAAGTGATACCAATGATGAACATGAAAACAAACAGGAATTACAGAGAGAATTGGACTCTTATACAAGGGCAGAAATCAACGGGTTGAGATTTGACGATGTCTTGAGTTTCAAAGAGGATGTCACCATGTAGAGTGTATAAATATGTTTACTGTTAATTCATCCTAATATCAATGATTGGAATATCTTATTATTTATTATAATCTATAGCTTTACGATACAGTACATTATTAATACATACTATGGTGTGTCATGACCAGTCATAGCTGATATTAGTTTAGCATCAAACACAGATACTTCAGCTCTATTAAATCTATTACAATATCACCAACAAACATTGCTGTGTTACTACCAGCTGGTTACCAAATCAACGCCTGCGTCTTGGTGGTGGTGGTGGTGGAGGAGTGCCATGTTTTGAGACTGGAGCAGATCTTGAGACAATATCTACTGGATTACTAGAATATGGAGCAATAGGCGGAGGTGGCGGTGGTTTCTTGTATCTGTGCCCCAGAGAAGATGAATGTAACGAAGTTGACGAATTCGACTTCTGCTTGTATAACTCTCTGTTGGGAGCCTTAGCGGGAACAGGGAGTTTTGGCAAATCTTTCGCTTTCAAGTACTCCACGGGGAGATCAAGAATATTGTTACAGGGAAGCTCTTGAGAGTTGTCCTCGATACCATTCGAACCGTTGTTGTCACTATGGATTTCATGTTGCGTCCAGGGGGAGTATTGGGAGTCGGACGTATCTATACGAATTTGCTCAAACTGTTTCTCAAGGAAAATGTTGTTATTGTTACTTTTAAACAATGACCCTGCATCATAAGAGCTCTTTCTGAGATCACTAAGGTTGTGGGAGGTCGTATGTTTATGGTAATCACTTCTGGAGGATGTGCGTACTGAGGCTACGCGTGCCATAGCCAGTATTGAATCAGTCGACACATTGGAAATCTCATCTGACTTATCATTGTTGCTTGTGGTAGTGTTTGTACTGTTATTAAGTGAGTTTAGTGAAGATGAAGTGGAGTTGTAGCTTATCAGAACTGATTTGCGAGCTGTTTTCAACCATGCAATAGACATACTCTTTTTAGCGAGTTTCCTGATGACGTCTTCCTGCTCTGTTCTTACAGGATCCTCCACGATTTCGTTATCGTGGCAATTGAGAATGAGGTTCTCAAAGAGCTCACAGATGTCAGTCGTTTTGTAGCCCTCGGGAAGTTCGCTGATCTGTGAGTACATCAACAACGGATACATAACTTTAAGGTAGGTTATAGCGAGAAACCGGTTCTCGTTCCCCTGCTTGCCTGAAAAGTCCATGTCATTCAACTCGCGGATAAACACGTCCACGAGGATCTTCAAATCATTTAGATAGACAAGTCTGGTGGTGTACGACGTGGTAAACACGAGATAGAGGAACTTCAAGATCAAGATTTTGATGATTTGCGACTCTTCTCTGTTGAGATAGTAAATGAGAAGATTGATAAAACCGGCAATAGTGGCGTGGTTTGTATTGGGAGAAGTGTCGTTTGAATCACCCTTCATGAGCCCATTGAATACCTTGTTGTGAATTCCCGGATTCAGATACGATTTCATCAAGTATTGTTCGTTGATGAGTAACAAGAGCTTGAACTCCTCATACGCTATCAATTTGTCTTCGTCTTCAAAGTCGTCCCCATCAATGTCGTAGTTGTTAAAATTCTCGTTGGCGAGAAGATACTGGATAAGAGTCTGGATTAGCGGAGTCTCGCTGGTCAACTCTATAAATTCTTGGTCACTGAGAAGCTCTGCGTAGTACAAGTACTCAAAGAAGATATCACAGCTGAATTTGAACAACACAAACGACGTCTGGCGGCTGTCGAGCGCCGTCACGTGCACAGCTATGAAGTTGGACACGATAGTGACAAAGTTGTACTCCTTCAAGGCCAGAAAAAGGTCCTCAGAGTCTACAGAGTCTATGCTGGTACTTTGGCCCGTGGTATGCTGCTGGAGCTCGCTATCGTTACTGTTTTTGAGCTTGAGCAACACAAGGAGGATAATACAAAGAAACTCCTTCAAACACTCACTTTCGTGCCGCACTTCCTGGTTACACTCGCTCAGGGTTTCGCTCTGCACCACATTGGACTCTGTCCACTGGGTAAAAGTGGCTAGAAACGCAAGCAACTTGCCTATGCAAAAACGGTAGTTTTTGACAAAAAGGTTCAGGTTGACAAGCTGAAGCGCGTACTGCGAAATACGGTGGTAATTGTGGTGCAATTCATCGCTGGCTTCGTCCTCGGGACAAAGATACACACCGTCGATGATGCATTTGATAAACTTCAGAAGGTTGTTGTTGCACTCCAGCGGGTCGCTGTTGATCAAGATCGTGCTGATGGTGTCGTCCATGAGCTGGGTGGCCGTTTTAGGCACATTTGTGGTGTTTGCAGCCGTTTGCGACGGAAATGACGTCACTGGCATGCCATTGGCCGGCGCCTGGTACGAGTACATGGATGTGGTTGGTGGTTGGTGGGTTTTCGTAAGCAGAGGGAATGTGGTGGGACCAGTGGAAAACAGGGCGGTTTTTTTTGGAATTTAACTCAGCAACTTGGCAGACAGTTACACGCAGATGCGCCTTCGCGTAGCAACTCTTGTTTCCAGCGCAGCAGCTGCCTGAAGGGTGCCAGAGTTGTTGAGTGGAGTGAAAAGTGTGCGGCTTAACAATGGTGCCTCCACTTTTCGCGGCTCACATGGTAGCGCCGTAACCTCGCGTGGTGATAGTGAGACGCTACTAGTGGCTCAGCTACAGTAAGTGTAATCGTTTCTCTAGCGTGTATATATGTATTTGTATAGATCCTGCACTACTGGCCGACTGTCTTCAAGTACACGTCACTCCCCCATCCAAAGTAGCTCTGGATGCTCAACAGACCCTTGGTGGTGACTGCACCATCCTCGTCTGGCAAGGTATCGTTGAAAATCTCTACGTAGTTCTTCAGCAACGGCAAGCCATACCCCATGCCTGCGACCACATTGCCGCCGAGTCCTGGCGGCACGTTGAGCGTTTTGTAGCTGTCTCCCTCGTTGTTTTCCCACGTCGTGAACGAGTAGTCAAAGATGTGCTGCAACACCTTGGGGGCAATACCCTTTCCCTTGTCTCTGATTCGGAGCTCCAAGTACGAGGTGGGCTTCTTGGAAATGGAGATGGTGATCTGGACTGGGTCCTCCACGTTGTTTTCGATGTGGGCCCGGAACGAGTTCTTGAACAACTCGGTGAGGATGTAGTCTAGATGGTACTCGATGTACGGGAAATGCTGCAATTCCTCCTCGGTGGGCATCTCTAGCACCGGGTCCTGCCTGCTCCAGTAATTGACGGGGTACAAGTTGGTGTCGATTTGTATGGGCACCGTCTGGTCGTACTTGAGCAAGAGAATGTCGTTGACCAATTCGGCGTTCTTGCGGATCACGTCGGGAATATTAAGCACCTTGATCACGCCGTTGTACTTGCCGCCCTTCTCGTAGGCGGTTTCTCCCACTAGTGCTTTGGTGAGCTGGATATGCTGGTGGGCAATGAGTCTCATGCTGATTCTCTCTTTCAAATGGGCATCCAAGAACACCGTAATCTGCTGCGGGTTGATGAGGTCAATCACTTCGTTGAAACCCTTGGACAAACTGGGAAGCGTGTCGGCGTGCACGTCTATAAACTCGCTCAAAACGTCCCGGGCAAAGATCTCGTTTTCGGCCAAGGTGGTAGGCGGGTTTAATGAGGCTGTGATCAAAGACGACATTGTCTCCAAGTATATGTTGTACAGCTCGGAAATGGACGGATTCAACACCACCAAATACGGCAAGTTCCTGAACTCCTTTATGCGTCTAGCATTGTACGCTAACAAGTGTTCTATGGTATCCTGTGCATTCTGGAGAATGAACGTCGGGGAAAGCTTCTCGGACTGCTCGTAGAGCCTTTGGATGGAGAACTTGGGCAACTCCTTTTCCGCGTAGTAGTATATCGGTCTTTCAAGGAGGGTCCTTATCTTGTACTCTTCTAGAAATCGCAGTTGCTGGTCCAGACCAGATGCTGGAGTAGCGTTTCTGCATGGTACACCTGCCGCAAACCCCCTTCTGGGAAGCACGCATCTGGCAGAAACTGCAGCTATCCTGGTGATACTTCGTTGTGGTTGTGCTATGATCCTTAACATGATAATTGCGCTGGCGCTGGCATTTACCGTGGTTTATTCTATGATCAGATTATTTGACTCCAAACCTCATTTCTGGCCCAGCGGAGCTTCTCCACGTAAAAAAAAAAAAGAAGGTGATTTTTTATCAGACAAAAATATGCAACAGAAACCTGTCAAAGATACGTCAGACAAAACAGCGCCAATGCCTTCAATCGACGTGTGTCCCTTGTGCATCAAGACGCCGTTGGAAAAGTCGTCCGATATCTCCGATATATCCTGGCTCCAATGTGATGTCTGCAAGCAATGGTTCCATACGCACTGCTTACACCTACCTCAAATAGAGATCAGCAATATACACAGCTACCATTGTTCCAAGTGCAAAAAGCGGCATGGAGACTCTGTGTTCAAGAGGAAGTCTAAAAGAAGCCGCATCAAAGTGGATTACGCCGCCTTGAACGATGGTGATACCTTTTTGCTTGACAAGACTTTTCATCCGCATGTTTCTTCCTTTTTGGATTTTCCAATTGATGCAAATGCGCTAGATGCCAAAAGCAATCCTTATATTGACGTACTAGACGATCTCACAAAAGAATATGTATTGGACTCACAGCTAAAGAAACCGATTTTGCTACCGCTGGTTGATCTTGATAGAGTGGGCATGACGTTTCCTGTTTCGAGGGAAGATATTACTATCAACTACATCACTGATAAGGTTGGTGATGAGCACGCAGTAGAGGTAATGGACGTATTATCTCAGCAGGGTGTTCATCCGGGCTGGAATATGGGGAAATGGCGTGATTACTTTAATACAGATGAGCTTAGTCGCGATAGGATCCGCAATGTCATATCACTAGAGATTAGTCTGGTGGAGGGTCTAGGTCGAGAGTTCACCAGGCCAAGAATGGTGGAAGAAATGGATTTAGTAGACAAAATTTGGAATAAGGAAGATGATCAGCCCAGATCTAAAGTTACAAAGTACTGCTTGATGTCGGTGAAGAATTCATTCACTGATTTTCACATTGATTTTGGTGGCACTTCGGTATACTATACCGTGTGTAAGGGTTCAAAGACATTTTTAATGTTTCCTCCCACAGATGATAATCTTGAATTATACAAGTTATGGTGTCTAGAGCCGGATCAGAACTTTATGTGGTTCTGTGATTATACTACTACCTTGAAAGGCAAGAGAATTGCCCCAAGTGGGGGGTTTAAGGCGACTTTGAAAGTCGGCGACTTATTCATTATCCCGAGTGGATGGATACATGCTGTGTTCACTCCCGAAGACTCGATTGTGGTGGGCGGTAATTACCTAACATTGAAAGATATGGAAACTCAATTGAAAATCAGCAATGTCGAGAAAGAGACCAATGTTCCTGCCAAATTTAAATTTCCCATGTTTAATAAAGTATTGTGGTTGACAAGCTGGTACTATCTTAATCACCATAAAGAGTTTATAGACGATCTACGGCCACAAGTTAAGTCGGAATTTAACGATAGTTTGGAGTTTAAGGTGTTGGCTTCATTAATAGGCAAATTAAAAGCTCACTACGAGTTAAGTAAAACTAGCCAAATAGCTAGAAGAAGCATTCCAACTGACGTAATTGGAAAAGATATCAAGGGTTATTTTGATAAATTGGACAGTTGGTTAAAAATGTATCAAAGTTGATGGCATATATTTGCGAATTTTGTTCGGCCATAATCGCGCTCTTGCGGCTGAAACGCAAACTTTATTTAACCGATATTTTTAGCCGAATGGTTGGTTAGCACGGGCTATAGCCATAACAAAATTAAATGTAAAACACATATTAGGAGTGCGCTCATTCTGTAGTTGTTAGTATGTCTGACTCTACATCGCAGGCAAGCAATACTAGCCTTAGAAGCGAACCGCAAGTTTTTGCCTATGTCCAAAAGGAAGAAGGTAATTCAGCTAATAATTTAGAGAAAGATGAAGGTACATCTGCGAATGCTTATTATCCGGAGGATGAGACGGTATCAGCCATATTTGATGAAGAAACATCAATACCAAAGAGTTCCTTTATAAAAAAGTTACAGAGGACTATACGACCGGGTTATGTCTTGGATCATCTAGACTATAGTTCTTTCAAAATTGCTATCAGAACTTGGTTCCAAGTTTGGTTTGCCGCAGTTCTCTGTGTTATTCCTGCTACAAGTCACTGGTTGGGTAATGCAGCTTATCTCTCGCAAATTATTGGATTCATTGGTGTCTCTGGAGGAAGTCTGACTACAATAAATATTATGTCTTCGGTGATAGCAATGGCATATTCACTTCTTGCTTGGTTGCATGCGATTATTGCTATGAAAATCGGTAATTTGATTCACGATTCTATAACCAGTGAACAACTTACGGAAGCCTTGATAAATGAAGGAGTATGTAACATTGATAATATTGAAGACTGCTTGACCGCTCAAATATATTCAGGTCGTTATTTGAACACAAAGGTTGTGGCAGTTTACTGTTTTGCTATTATTGTTTGCATGACAATTATGGGATTATCTCAAAAATTTCATAAATTGATCAGGTTTGGATTTGTTGCAGGAATGATTTCATTGGTCATAAACTGCTGTTACGGTGTTTTTATTCCATTATTTGCTCCTAAATTAATTGGAATGGTTGTTTTGAAACCAATGTCGATAGCAGCCATGATAAAAATAGTTTCTTCAGCACTTATATTTCCGTCTTCTTCAAGCTATCAGTATTTTAATGGTACAACTGTGATACTCTCGGGGCTAAAGAAAGCTAGTGAAAATCATATAAGGTTATTAAAATCATTAAAACCTTCAGCAGACAATTTTGGCAATTTTAAAAATTACTCTAAGGATGTAACAAGTCTTAGACTGAAAGTAGCTGCTTTAGAGGTTATCGTGGCTTCTGTGCGGTTTGAATTATCATATGGTAGGTTTGATGTTGGTGATCTTGGAGAATTGAGAGCATTATCAAAAACGTTAATTAGCATATCATCAGGTTATGCTTACTTCTACCAAATGCTAGCTGAAAGAAAGGATTTTGCCCTAAACATCTTTAATTTAACAAGACGCAATAGTGCAACTTCATTGTATCTGTCAACACACAAACACAGCACGCATTTCTTATCAGTAATGCATGATTCGTATACAGCAGTAGGTGAATACGAAAATCAAAAAAGGATAAACCTCTTGAGGAAAAGAATCAAAAGCTTTGATAAGGACGAAAGAATTCGTCTAGAAGACCTAGATCTTATCGCCAGCACTATTAGAGACTACTTCCTTCATATGATTGAAACAATTGATGATATTCTTGGCATTCTAGTTGATTGGTTAACTGTCGCTAATAGCTTTCGAGTGTATTCATTATTAGTCCCAGGCAATTATAGACTGCAGCTCGAAAAACAAAAGGAAATGCATCAAAAACTATTGGCTGCAAAATTACGATTAAATGCAGAATTTCAGAATTCGGTTGATGTGGACACCTTTAAACAAAAAGTGAAGTCGAATTTTAGAAATGAAGAGACCTTATTATGTCTTATGAGTCAAACTTCTCTAATTATTCATTTGGCCAAATCTCATGCTTCTCAGATAGCCAAAATAATAGACTTATTTTTGTCTATCGATGAAATAAGACCCACACCAACATTAATCACTTTTTTCACAAAATCAAAACGGGATGCTCCAGAGCATATCATGAAATCTCAAACGGAAACTCACCAAGTCCATTCTTGTGAATCAGCAGCTAGAGATCCAGATTCACTTCCACCCTCGAACTTAATTCAACTATGTGGAATATATGTTGTGAAGATTTATAAGATATTAACTAGCGCCCATCTTTGGTTTTGGATACGGTCTAGCGTATTGGTTTGTGTTGCAGCCACTCCCTATTTTGTAAGAACTACCGCACACTGGTATTATTCGAATAGATTTGTTTGGTTAGTAATTATGGTTGGTGTTTCCACTTCTGAATTAGTCGGTGAGACTGTTTACGTTTTTGGTTCCAAAATAGTATATTCGTTTTTTGGTTGCTTGTTGGGGCTCGTCGGATGGTATATATCAGCAGGAAATGGTCGTGGAAACTATTATGGATTTTCGGCAGTGACTGCTGTATTATACCTCTATTTGTCTTACTACAGACATTTTTCTATTCATTTGAGCCTTGTTCCTGCTATACTATTTGGTGTCACCACCTCGTTAGTATTAGGAACGAGCTGGGTGGATGGAAATTACAATAAATTAGCTAATGTTGGAGAAGGGTTTAGAGTTGCATATTTGCGCTTTATCAGTGTCATAATTGGCCTTTCTATAGGAACATTAGCATGTCTAATTCCAAAGCCATATACAAGCAAGTTTGAACTAAGGCAAATTCTTTCCAGTGTAACTCAAGAAGTAGGCAATCTACAATCTGATGTTGCAAATTTTTCATTTAAACGGCTGTTGAATTCAGATCATCGTTTGCTAGGTAGACATGATCATACGGTTGAACGGTTTAGATACGTACTATTAGAAATAGCTGAAGTATCACCATTGATGGTTCCATTGCATCATGAATTGCCTGTTACTGGTTACTGGCCCGAGAGCAAATACAGAAGATTGCAAATTTTGTTAGTTGACATCATCCAGTTGTATTTTTTATTGCTCCAGATATTCAATGATCTTAGAGATCCAGAAACCTGGATACCAAGAATATCAACTAAAATAGGTTGGACAAATTCTTCATTGGTGGCCGATGTGTTTAGTATAATTCATATGGCCTCCGATGCAATTAGCACAGGAAATGCCTTGCCAAAGATAACGGAATCTAACTTATCGTTAAAACATACAGACCTACTAATGAAGTATTGGGGAGTCAATAAAATCTCATTAAACGAACGATTCTATGAAGAGGATTTAGGAGGACAATTGCAAGAATCCCTTGTGACTAACATTGATTTTAATATATTCTTTTCGGATGATGGTCAAGCTAATGTCGTGGCTTTACTATTCGCTCACATGATTTACAAGAGATTAGATGAATTGATGATCATCGTAAAAGGATTGGTAGGTGAGAAATATGATTATAATCCGGATTTACTTGAAGACGAGAGTGATGAGTTATTATCACTGCGTACTTAGTATTATTAATATTTATTTATTTCGTTATTATACATTTGTTTATATCTAAACCGTTAATATCCCGTATCTTCGTTTTATAAAGTCAAGTGAGTACCTTTTTCTCTGGCAGCTTCACCATATTTCTTGATTCTGATGGATTGAACAGCAATGAAACCAGAGGTATCTTCT
Source organism: Scheffersomyces lignicola (assembly GCA_030578435.1). Taxonomy (NCBI): domain Eukaryota; kingdom Fungi; phylum Ascomycota; class Pichiomycetes; order Serinales; family Debaryomycetaceae; genus Scheffersomyces; species Scheffersomyces lignicola. Next base: position 38,224 of record JAJMRV010000034.1, on the reverse strand, counting down.
GGGGAAAACCCGGTCAATTCATCCATGGAAGATTCAGTTTCGTCGTACAACTTTTCAGTGTCGGAAGATCTACCTAAGATAGACAAAGAACCTTTGTAAACGCTGGCTCTGACAACACCATTGACAGTCTTCTGCGATGGCTCAATCATGGATCTGATGTATTCACCTTCTGGGGTGAAGTACATACCGTTGTATAAGATCTTAGAATAAGTAACAGTGACAAATTGGTCTCTGATAGCTCTGACTTCACGATCTAAAGTCAAGCCTTCTAAATCAACGTGAGTGGATCTTAAGATGGTCAAACCTGGGGTTTCGTAACAACCTCTGGATTTGATACCAATAAATCTGTTCTCAACAATATCGATTCTACCGACACCGTGTCTTCTGGCTAAAGCATTGGCTTCAAGGAATAATTCAACTGGTTCGGTAACAACCTTCTTACCGCCATCCAAGATCAACTTGACAGGTAAACCCTTTTCAAAAACAACAGAGAATTCTTCTGGGGTGTTTGGAGCATCAGTTGGATCAACGGTCAATTTCCACATATCCTTTGGTGGTGTAGTGTCTGGGTTTTCCAAAATACCAGCTTCAAAGGAAATATGAGCCAAGTTTTCGTCAGTGGACCATGGCTTAGCCTTGGTTTGAGCGACAGGGATACCCTTCTCAGCGGAGTAGTTCAACAAATCGTTTCTACCAGCAAATCTGTTGAAGAATTCAGGGTCTCTCCATGGAGCAATAACTTTGACATCTGGTTTCAAAGCGTAGAAGGACAATTCAAATCTGACTTGATCGTTACCCTTACCGGTACAACCGTGAGAGACAGCGAAACAACCGTTTTCTTCAGCAACCTTAATTTGAGCTTCAGCAATGACTGGTCTAGCCAAAGAGGTACCTAAAAGGTAGACGTTTTCGTAGATAGCATTGGCTTGGATGGCTGGGAAACAAACCTTCTCAACAAATTGTTGTCTAACATCGACAACAACAAACTTAGTGGCACCGATTGCCAAGGCCTTCTTTTCAGCGGCCTCGAAATCTTCTTCTTGACCAATGTTGGCTAAAAAGGCGATGACTTCGTAACCTTGTTCTAACAACCAAGCTAAGATCACTGAGGTATCTAAACCACCAGAATAAGCTAAACAAACTTTACCCTTTGACATTATTGTATATCGACGTATGTATTTGACAAAACAAATTAATGAATGAAAGAAAAGGGAAATGAAAAATTTTTCAAAGGGGAGAAATCTTTTCCTTATATACTTTTGTCGACCACAGTTGAAAAATCGATTTCATCGAATGATAACGCAGCGCGCTTAATTTTCAGAAACTATTACCCAATTGGGAATGACTCATACTATTGTAGTGAGGACACGACCATGTCCTAATAAAAATTTTCATGGCTGTGAAATGCCTTTTAACGTCGTTAATTGTGTTGCCAGTGAAAACATGCAGCCTACTGCTACCAATTTCTTGTGATTCGGTAATTATGAAGTTAGCATGTATTGAGTGACTCGAGAATTGAATCCTTGAATATTTGTTGTTGATGAATCAACTAGAGCTTAACAAAGGACCTTTAGCTGCAAATTCCATATTTCTGTATACTAGAGCCTGAAAAAAATGTAGAGTATAGTATTCTGGGCTTTAAAACTTCTTAATGAAAAGGATGAATCTTTATTTGCAAGCATTTAAAAAGATTTTTGGTGTCGACTTCACATCTTTGGATAATTCAGTAATGAGCCCCGGACCCGACAAATCATAATGGCGGTCTTATTGCAATTTGGTCGATTTAATCATAAACTACTACATGTATATGACGACTACGAATATACTCTTTTCTTATTGTGTCTCGCTTCTAATACAGAATTCGCACATAGAGCAGTAAATATTTAGCCGCCTTTGGTCTCTCCTTTTCTAATTTCATTACCACCAATTGAAACTATGACGACCCTAACTAAACTGATGTTGAACGCAAATCCTCTCACTCTGTTGTCTTTCTTTCTAGATTTGGGCCCATTATGTGTATGTACTGCTCCAAGTAAGTATCGTTTAGTGCAAGAGTGCTAACATCCATAGAATAATGACAATTATGCGGAATGCCATCAAATAGCACAAGCCAATTTCGAAAAGTGTGATAAAGACGATACGACGTGTTGTTGTTATTATATAAATGTGGTCCATGAAGAGTGTCGCCAGTTATGTTCTACCTTCGTAAGATATATTTTGTGGTTTAAGTTAGTTTTGGCAAAATATTCTAACAAAGTTTGCAGCACCATGAAACGTATTACCGCTTAAAATCATTATGTTCAAAAGTCGACTACCAACAAGTGATTAACAGTTTGCCAGTTGAAAGTATTGGCCACATTAAACCCCCAGAAAGAACTGAAACCAATATTACATCCACTTTAACTACTTCTACTTCCCACTTTCCTACAAGACCACCGGGCGATAATGTAACAATCCATCGCTGGAGGTTTCCCAAGAACAAAGCCAGCTGGAATTATCTACAAGAATACGATAATGTGTCCACCACCAATATCAACCGTATGATTAACTCCAAGTTATATATTGTTTTCATATGCTTGGCCGTCCCGGCCTATATATTCCACGCCATGTGATACTATGCACGTGACATGACTAATCCTCGGCGGGAGAAAAATTCGGTGATGATTGAGAGTCCTTCCGAGAAACTCCTCCCAAAACAAAAAAAAATGATTAGGAGTCGTCTTCCCAATCAAAATCTCCTCACTATTTAGCGGGTTTTTCACCTGACTATGAGTCTTTAAATTAGTCACTCAAAATCTGTTTACAACTAACACTACAACAGTGATTTATTAAGCATATGTATACACGAAAGGCGCTATCGTCCCTATCTATTACACCCAGCAAATTTACATCGCTATCTTAAGTCATCTCACCTGTTTGTACCCCCAACATTTGGTTGTGCCGTACACTTTGAAGGACGCACACATCCTCACTGAGAAAAATATTCCAGTTGATTCGTAGTCACTGAATAAAAATTAAAAACACACTATCTGTTAGTCAGAGACAACAACCAGTATTACACTACGATATGCTGCAAGTACTATCTGCTCAAGTAAACAGTAATAACGCTCCTGATACATCTGCTTCACCACCGAATCTTCCAAAATCGACTGACAATGACCATTCTAAAAAGTTAGGCGTAACTCATTCTATTCGAGAGAAATTGAATTTCCAAGACGAAAGGTTGTGGAAGCGCTTTTCAGCAAGAAGGTTGGAGCTCATTGACACTTTGGACTTGTGTTCCAAAAAGGCCAGTGAACAAGAGGACGAAATTAAAAGAGTGGCACAAGCATTAAGACTTGAATTTAATTACAACAGCGATTACGAACAAGAATTCGATAAGCTTGTGAGAGCAGCTGTTCAGAGTGTTAGAAGAAATAGAAAAAGGTCGTCCAAGTCAAAGAAGAGTCACGAAAGAGAGTTAAAAAAAGTTAAGCTCGAAGACAGCCATCACAAGAAAATCGACAGCGATGAAGATGAAAATGAAACTGTCAGCGATACCACTTATAGAAATCGGTTTGTTTCTGAAATTAGTAGACTAGATTCTGATTCCGCCGGAAATGATTTAAATTATTCTCGAACTAAGAATTTTTCATCTGATGATAAAGCAAAGGCAACTATTGATTCTATGATCAAACCTCGCATACAAGGCTTCGCGCATCATCAACAATTGCCACATCCTCATCCACCAGTACCACATTCGTCATCTACACAATATCAGAATACTACAAATTCATCATCTGCTTCTTCCTCTCCTTCATCGTTCCAAAAGACAAGCAATTCAACTATTTTACCACCAATTCTTCCAGTGAATGATGATTATCTACCAACAGCTAAAGTCAGCGTCAATGCTGCCAAAGGAATAATCATAAACCACATTGAGAGGTCCAGAACTTGTTCAGAAAGTGTTTCCAAGAAGTCAGAAAATCTTCAAGTATTAGGAAAGCTAATAATATCAACATGTATCTCATACGTATTTGAAAAATCATTTGAAAATGTAAATGAAACATCAATTCAGTATTTGAGAAACAAATTAAGTAGTGATATTTATCTTGCACGGTTTTTCAGAGACTTGGATCCAAATGCAATCACAAGCATAAGCGACGAAGTCGCTACCATCTCGTTGTACACACTACTAGGAGGGGTAATAAAGGATTTCGGATTCGAGAACATTATGTTCCCGTTGTGTGAAATAATATATGTATCCATATTAGAAGAATATCCTTTAATTGCCAAAAATTCAGTTCCTTTTAAGTACAGTGATTATTTAAACAAGCCATCCGAACCAAATTCATTAAATTCGTTAGCTACGATTGCAACGGAAATGCAACAAGAACAGCAACAGCATCACCAACTCCAACACCATCAAGCACAAGCGATGCAAAGTGCCGGGAGCAGCAGCAGATCATTGTCCCCTGAAATTCATCCATTTAACGCTTCTACCAACGGTCCATTGTCCATTGATAGTAAGCAAGTCATATTAAAGTTTATTAACCAAACTTTAGAGTTTACTTATACGACTAAGAATTCAGCACCACCTCGTTTTATGGAGATGATTGAGAATGCTAGACAAGCCTTCAACTTGAAGCATGATGTTATATTAGGAATCAAGAATAGCAGGACGGGTGTAATTATTCAAAATGATTTTGATTTAGAAAGACTATTCAAAACCAGTGCAGAATATAGAATAGAGTTGGAAATATTCACACAGAGGTCAAAAGCAATCCCGATCTATGAGATCACTAGTGCTATTGTTCCTAATGCAAGAACTACACCACCTAACTTAACTCTTCCTCATCATCATCACCAGCCAAATAGCAATGAGAAGTTCATACTCCCCCCACCATTAGGTATCAACCATCATTTGCCTTCTACTTTGAGAGGAACAGCCGTTATGGGTAATGGTCAGGGAGACAATAAACCGCCATTCAATTTCTTGTCGAATAGCAACGATGAATTGAACAAAACTACACCACCTCCAGCAATGTTGCCGAGATTCCAGCCTTTATTGTAGAAATATATATCTATATAAGAATTGAAATGTAATATCTTCATCAATATTGAATAGGAAAAAAAAAAAAGTGGGGAGAAATGGATAAAACTCCATGCATCCGTGAGGTGCATCCACACCGCAATACATTTTTGGACAGTAAATCACGTGATATACAAATTCTTAAAGTTTGAGCCTACCATTTTCCTCGAAAATGGTTGTATAGTGTAGTGGTTATCACTTTCGGTTTTGATCCGAACAACCCCGGTTCGAATCCGGGTACGACCTGTTTTTTTATATTTTTGTAAAATCTAAACAAAGAGAGTTGCAAGTTACCTCCATTAAATAAGTACATAATTGTATTGCTAGAACGTTGCAAGAATTACATCGCTTGCTGTGTTCAATAAAATCTCCAGTCAGGCAAATACACAGTGCAACACTCAGTGATATATAAAAAGTTCTGCTAAACGCTTTACAATCCTTCAATTAATAATCAATATCGTTAATTACAAATTTTTAACCTAGAACAAACCTAAGATCACAAGATAGTTGATGGTTATTAGCGTACGTTAAAGCATTGCAGCTTTAGTATATACAAATCACGTGACATAAGTTCTTTTTTTTTTGCGATGGATAAATTTTTATTTTCAATTTTTTCATACTAAAGATACTACTAGCAATAAGTAAACCATTCGAGATGATCAGAACAATGTATGTAATATATAATTCACGACAGTAGGTCATAAAGTAGAGCATGTGATACTAACTTATTTTCTAGCAAACCAAAGAATGCACGTTCCAAGAGGGCTCTTGCAAAGAAAGAAGCCAAGTTAGTGGAAAATACCAAATCTGCATTATTTGTACCAGGAGCCACCGGTAACAAAGTGTTGCATGATGTGATGGTTGACTTGATGGCATTGAAAAAACCATTTGTTAAGAAGTTTTCCAAGAAGAACGATATCAGACCATTTGAAGACTACTCTGAGTTAGAATTCTTCTCAGAGAAGAACGACAGCTCGATTGTAGTGTTTTCTAGCCACAACAAAAAGAGACCTAATACCTTGGTTTTCACCAGATTTTTCAACTATAAAGTTTACGACATGGTCGAGTTATCATTATTATCGAACTTCAAATTGTTGCAAGACTTCAAGAAATTAACCTTCACCATCGGATTAAAACCTATGTTTGTTTTCAACGGTCCTTTGTTCGATTCTCATCCTGTTTTCATGCACTTAAAGTCTTTGTTTTTGGATATGTATCGTGGTGAAGAAACCGATTTGCAAGATGCCGCTGGTTTACAATACATAATTGCATTATCTGCTGGAGAATTAACCGACAGTATAAACAGTGACGATACCAAGAACTTACCCAACTTACACTTCAGAGTTTACAAATTGAAGACATTCAGATCAGGTCAGAAATTGCCAAGAGTGGAAATCGATGAGATTGGGCCAAGATTTGACTTCAAAATTGGCAGAAGAATCACCCCCAGCGAAGAAATCGAAAAGCAGGCCAATGAAAAGCCTAAACAGTTACAAGCAAAGCAAAAGAAGAATGTCTCCACCGATTTCATGGGTGATAAGGTGGCTCAAATCCACATGGGCAAGCAAGACTTGGGTAAATTACAGACCAGAAAGATGAAGGGTTTGAAAGCCAAGTACGACCAGGACAGCGATTTTGACAACGAAAATGACCAGGACTTTGATGACTATGAAGATGGCATGGACAGTGACATCGAGTACGACGCTCCTCAAGCCAAGAAACAGAGAGTATAATCTCGGTGGCATCGATGTTTCACTTCTCTTGTATACTGTAAATTAGCCTTAGTAGTTTAATGTAACTTTTTTGCATCCATATCTGTTTTGTAGAGGTCGTGCAAATTAGCCAAAACCGATTTTTTTTTCCACCATATTCAGTAAACAAAAGCTATTCACAGAATAATAGCCATCAGTCTAGAGCCAAAATACACCGCATCGAAGTATAGCAGCCATGTCATTGAGTGGCGGATCTACAGCCAACTCGATTTTCCGGGCCAGAAAACGGCCCCAGAGTTCTCCCAGCGATACTACAGCAGAAGACACACATATCACCAAGAAGAGCACCACTTTCACGAATACCATCTCTGCAAATAGCCAGACCGCATATGAACTCACCAAAAACGAGCAGTATTGTGTGTCCAGACTCCCAGCATTGCCTGCAATATTTGAACACGACCACTTCCAGGACGGAATCTTGAATGCATACTCCGATTCGGAGTCACATTACTCGTTAGTGGTAACTGAAAACTCCCTTCACGTGTGGAATTATAAGTCTACCGACCAAACTCCACTCTCTTTCCAGTTTCCGATCAACTCGGCTAACTCAAAGAGTGAGCCTATTTTCCCGCTAGCAATTTTAACCAGGCCTTCCGGTGGAACAAGTCAGGATCCAGGACTCATCATCATAAATTCTACTACAGGGCTAATCAAGTTCTACGAAAGTGTACAGCATGCACCAGCACTCGGATTGATCAATGATAAATCACTTGAATTAACTTTACCAATCAACTCTGCTCGAGGTGAGTACATCACTTTAGCCGAAAATACGGAGCCAGCAGGTATAGTAGTGGCCACGTCGTGGAAAAGAGTGATTTTGATTTCATTACGCGACTATAAAGGCAAGCCTAAATTAAGCACCGTGGAATTGATAGCACCAACGTCGTCTACAGGTGCGATTTTTGCTAGTCTCTTCGGTAAAAGTGCCGGAGTAGAAATCAAAAACGACATCATTAGCATTAAGTCAGGCAAAACCACCAACCATGGCATGACCCAAGAGATCGTCATTCAGGATTCAAATGGGGGATTTTACTTTTTTGTATACCATTTATCATCCGCAAATGGGTTACCGTATGTCGATAGAAAATTGTCCTATAAGCACAACCTCACACTGTACGTTGAAAACAGTATAGACAGTTTTATCCCCGGAGCATCGCTTGTGATTAACTTTTTGGATTTATGGCCTCTTTTGCTGTACGACAATGTTTATCTTGGGTTGTGTCATATTATAGATCATAATGGTGAAAGCGACAGCAAGAATTTGCTATTGGTGACCATAAAAGTGGATGCTACTGGAGGGTTACTTTATGGTAGTCATAAATTAATTAGATACGACCCAACCGATTCTACTAATCCCTTGATCAACAAGCCCAAACTATTCCTCCCAAAACCAGGCCACACGGCATTTGTGACTATCGACAATTCCATTATCGTGACCGATATCAATACCTCCTACATCGACAACACCTCCACAGTTTCATACTATAAGCCTAGATGGGAAGATATAATCAAGTTGAAATCTGATGTGCTGATTATTGGTTACGGCTATGAGAACAAATCTGCTAATTCCAATCCTGCCATAGTTGTCATTACCAAAGACTTTGGTGTTTTAAGACTAGAAAGATTTCCAAATACCACTACAGCAGAAGAGGAAAATATTACAGATCCATTATTTATTATCAAATCTCATATTGAACAGGGTATTTTCTTTGCCGGTACGTCACAGATCGACTTCGATATCAGTTCGTCATCCTTAAATGTTTCCGACGAGTTGATTTTGAAGGCAATCAATTTAATTAATGCTGAGATAATTGATTCCACCTCACCTTATCTTCCAGAATTTCTTCCATCCATCATTGATTCGCTCAACCAGAAATCCAACTTGTATAAAGAATTGATTGCTTATTGTGGTAGAAACTTCGCTTCTTTGAATTCAGTCTTGATTCCCAAAATTGTCGAACAGTTGGAGAAGGTTGAGGTGGCCTTAAATCTCTGGGTATTTGTAAATGATTTCCATGCTGGCAGTAATAATCAGCAGCAAGTGAGTGATTTGAAAGAAATCCTTGAATCAATAGTGATAGAGTTGAACAATCCTGAGTTTGAAAGTGGTGATGTCATAAGGAAGGTTTTCAGCCAAGGCATTGATTCCATTAACATTATTCTTACTAGATTCGTTGACAAGTTGATTAATGATAGTTTCTCATTGGCTGATTTGGTAGACTTATTGATCAAAACACAATACAACGGTATTTATTTGGTTGAGTCTAAGTATATTGAATCATCCAGCCAACACAAGCTGTGCGTATTCGATGCTCGGTTATTGTTTATTATGGGCGATATCTATAATAAGGAATTCAATAACGATTCCGATATTATAACTACAGAAAAAAGACAATCCAGTTTGATCAAACTCTGTGAAATGTTGTACTACTTCGTTACAAATGCGATCAACTACTTCCAGCAACAGCAAAGTGAAGAGCTTGTCGAATACAAGAAATGGTATAAAGCAAACAAATCACAGTGGATCCATGCTTTACTTAAGAGTAATTTGATTAAGGAGGCCATAACAATTACCGAAAAGTATCACGATTTCAATTCGTTAGCATCCATATTGGAATTTGACAGAAATAAGATTGTCAGTAAACACGGTGAAAATAGTGTGGAGTACAATCAGTTGCTTCAAAAATACGCTCACTACTTTGAACAGTTTCAATACGAGTTTGCATCTAGCTTATACGATTATTACCTATCCGAAGATAAGATCCAACCATTGTTGCTAGACTTTACAAACTACAAGCATTATCTTCAGTTGTATTTCGAGAAGAATCAGCATAGAACAGCCAAAGTTGCTTGGATAAGACAATTATTGGATAAGGAGTTCACCTTGGGATCGCTCTCGTTATTGAGGTCAGTCAAAGCCGGCGAGAACTTGGATAACAAGGAGTTGAAATACTCGCTTGCCAAACTCGCTATAATTGCAGCGAAATCGTCTGAGATGGTAGACGATAAAGCTGAGGAGTTGTTGAACGAGTCAGAGTCGCATTTAATTCACATCAGGGCCCAGGGAAAACTTTTCAATTCTTTGCTCAAATATGTGAATGGAGAAAAGAAGTTGCTTACTCTCGAATACGTGTTGAAAAACCACTCGAACAAATTGATAGATTACAACACTCGTTTGGAACTAATTGAAGGTGTGTTCCAGAACTTCGCAGACAACGTACAGCTTTCCAATTCTGATTTGATCAACTTGCTCACCGTAGTCAAACCTGTTGGACTGAGTATCAAGGAGTTTGCCGAGGCATTGAAGGTAGCGTCTGTGATCAACAACGAAGGGAAGTACCAGTATTTTACCACTGTGATCTGGCTCAGATTGTTGACCACCACTTCCGACTGGGCCACAATCTTTAAGTTGAATGTGAAAACATCAACCGATGAACACATAAAAGATAAGATTCACGGTACTAGTTTGTACAAGACGCTTGCGGATATCAAATTGGACCGCGGATTGGTGTCCCAGCTTGACCAGTTGATTGAAACCGGTGCTATTGTGGGAAGCGGCAACAGCTACGAAACCAACGAAAGCGTAGAGCAATTTGATCAGCAGCTCCTTGGGAAACTCAAAGAGCACATGCAGAACAGCGAGTTCCAGTTATGGATCGATTCGATCAAGCAGGAAGTCCGCAACTCGGTCTTGTAGCGGGAATGTAAATATGTGTATTTCCATAGTAAACCTAATGTACATTATAATTGGACTAATATTTACCTATATAATCCGGTAGTATTTCCCAACCGCCTGCAGTTGACACCAAATTCATCGCTATTTACTCTGCCATCGGCTCAGAATCTACATCTATATTCTCTTCATCTTTATCCAACTTGATACGCACCAATGCTTCTGGCAACGGCGTTTTTGTATCATAATCCTTGTCAGAATACTTCTGCAACCCCAAAGATGCTAGGGAAATGGCGCGTATCACGTTCTGCCAGTTCGTTAGTATCAATGCCACGCTTTCTGTGCCGTCTTTCATATCATCTAACTTGTCACCAATACCCTCAAGATAAGTGGCCAATTCCGAGGTCAAGGCCCGAAATTCCTGTAACTTTTCGAGATCAGCCTTCTTTTCGGCTATTTTCTGCTGATACACACTTGACTTCAGCATGATTGTGTGTGTATGTATGTATGTATGTATGTGTGTGTGTGTAGATTAAGGTGCTGGTGTAGAAAGTCTGTAGCGTGTAAATAAACAAAAACATCGCGCAGACATCGGTCACGTGATCGCTGAGTTCCGACCCGGTAGTCGGATCTCGTTTGTTTACCACCGAATCTCTTTTTGTTTACCAGTACTGATACACACAGCACCACCGCCAACACCCACGAACACCATATCCTACATAGATGGCCAGGGAGGATATAGTACAGGAGATAGACCAATTCTGGCACACTTCCGATTCCGAGGATGAAACGGCCGGAATGCAGGATGACACTGGTGCAGCGCCCATAGTTAAGCAGCACCAGCGAGTTAAAGAGAAAGCCAAACAGGACAGAAAGAGAAGAAGTACCATTTTGGAGCCAGGCAGTGGTTTGGTGATCCAGGATGACGACATTGAGACGCTTGGAACGAAGTTTTCTACGCAAAATGGGTCATTATCACGTAGCAATTCGGTTCTCACCACCAAGATCTCGGAAATGGAGACCAAAATAGGCGAGTTGGTGAGCCAGAACATGCGGTTGAAGAAAAGCAGGGTCATGCAGGATAATGACTTCAAATTGCAGTTGAGCGAGAGGCTTGAAGAAGTGGAAAACCTGTTGGTTGTGAAGTTTGACGAAATATTCGAGTTTCTCAGCCAATTCCGGGACCGGGAAGGACTACCCGCCAATGAGCAGTTGGACCGATTCAAGAGGGCAAAGAGTGCGGAGGCATCCGACAATGCAGAAAAGGATGACATTAGTGAAGTTTCTGATCACACCGGAGCAAAGTCGGTGTATGACACACTAAACATGCCTGTGCCCAGAACATTCACAATTGCAATAAGCCCACCCACCAGTAATCGAATCAGAGAGTTGGCGAATGTAGCTAACGGTGGCAAAAATCACAGAATAACCAAGTTGCGAGAGCTTCACAGGAAGAGCGAGGAGCAGAAACGTACTCCACAGGCGGAATCAGCATCAAATGACAAGGAAGTGGAAGAGCCTATAAAATCTGCAGCAGAGACCAATCAAGGCACTGATGCAGTGGCAGAAACAGTGGAAAAAGAACAAAAACCGATAATACAGGTACCAGCTCCTGTAGTGGAAGCAGTCGTGCCAGAGACGATAGAAGCACCCAAATCCAAACGCAGAGGGAGAAAGATCACCAAAACACAACAACCGCCTGAAAATCCAGTCGTTGCTTCACATGATAATGTGGAATCAGGATACAGAAACCACAAGACTCCCGTTAAAACCGAATCTACCACTGGAAAGGAAAATGTCAAAACAAAACGCAGCGTCGGCAGACCCAAAAAGAACAAAATTTCTCTTGAACCAACACCAATACCGATTGTTTCAGTTCCAAGCGCAGCATCCACTGATTTTGCCATCGCTTCTGCTGAACCCGTACTACTGGAAACGAAGAAAGCTGCCAGAAAGGCGCCCGAAAAGAAACCTTCTCCCACTATCACTGCGGGTCCAGTCGAGAAAGGAGAACCGGACTCGGATCCGCTACTTAACCCAACAACCGTCCTTGCAGAGTCTACTCCAGAACCCACCGAGGAAGACGAGAAATACAAACGACCCACCCGTTCCAGAAAGGAGGTGAATTATAAGCCACTTCTGCTCAACGCCAAAATGAGAAGGGTCTCTGCTCACTTGGTGGACGCCGCCGACGAAAACGCCTATGTCAACTATGTGCAGCCCACCAAGAAGAGAAAGACCATGGGCAGTGAGGAGGGGCCCAGAAAGAGAACACCGCTAGGAAATGTGACCAACAAGAACAACGCAAAGCAGCCCCCAGCCAAAACAGCAAGCGTCAGCAAAGCTGAACCCGCAGTGCCGCCGGTGCTTGTGCACATTCCCAAGCCGAAAACTGTAGATATAGCGGCCACGCCACGGCAGACTGACACAGCCAAACCAGGACTCCCAGTTGACTCCGATAACGAACTATCGGTGTTCGACTTTGAGGAGTTTCCCAAGAGCCAGTCCAAGTACATCGGGCGCAGAAGGGGCCGCAGGTTGCAGGGATACACGCCGTACGTGGATTAGTTTACATAGCATCTAAATAGTATACACGGGCCAAAAGCAGGCTCAAACGCTCATTTTCATCTTGATGGCCGGCTGCGGCTTGTAGTCGACAATCTCAAAGTCCTCGAACCGGAAGTCGTCGATGGAGGTGATGTCGGCCTTCCGGTCGGGCTTGATGACCAACTTGGGGAACTGGCCCGGCGTTCTGGTGATCTGCTCCTTCAAGGCATCAATGTGGTCCAAATACACGTGCGCGTCGCCCAAAGTGTGGATGAACTCGCCGCAGTCCATGTCCACCACATGCGCGATCATTCGGGTCAACAAGGCGTACGAGGCGATGTTGAAGGGCACCCCCAACCCCATGTCACATGATCTCTGGTACAAGAGACACGACAACCTGGGCCGGGCGCCTGCCTTCTGCTGCTTGCCGGTGTCGGGGAAGCTGACGTAGAACTGGCAGAACACGTGGCACGGCGGCAAGGCCATCTTGGCGAAGTCGGGCGGGTTCCAGGCCGACATGATGATTCTGCGGTCGTGCGGATTGGTCTTCAACTTCTTGATCACGTCCTGCAACTGGTCAAAGCCCTGGCCGGAGTAGTCGGTGTCGCAGTCCTTGTACTCGGCGCCAAAATGTCTCCACTGGAAACCGTACACGGGGCCCAAGTCGCCCTCTCTGCGGTGGGTCAAGCCGAGCTTGTCCAAGAAGTCACGGGACCCGTTTCCCTCCCAGATTCGGACGCCCTTTTCGGTCAAGAGCTTCGCATCGGTGGAGCCGGCAACAAACCACAACAACTCGTGGATGATGCCCTTTGAAAACACCCTTTTGGTGGTCAAAAGCGGGAATGTGTCGTTGGAGAGATCGAATCGGAGCTGGGGTGGTGCAAACAACGATTTCGTGCCGGTTCCGGTTCTGTCGGGCCGGAACTCTCCCTCGTCTATTATGCGCCCGCATAAATCGAGGTACGCCTGTTCAGCGGCATTGGCGGGGGCTGGAACTGTCATAGTGTGAGTTTTGTGTGTGGTGTGTGTGGTGGAGGAGTGGTACGGTGTGGTTGGAAGAACGCGTTTTTGAATGGATCTTTTTTGGTGCGCGTTAAGCCGGCGATTGAAGCCGGGGAATGAAACAAGATGAGTATACGGGCTACACTGGCAGGGTGGATTGCCAGGAAAGTGATATTTAATGTATTTGTATTTGATGTATTTGGTGTATCTAATGTATTTAGTGTATTGAGTCCACCTGAGCTAAATATCGTAGAATACGTGTGTTTGTGCATAGTTTAGTGTGAGCTGTGGGCATAACTGATTACTGCAAAATGCACCTACATCGTTCCATCCAACTGGCCTGCTAACTATTTACCACTAAGAACTCTCTACATGTCTCTTAATATAAAGTCTTTTATTGCTATGCTAAATCGAACCAGAATACGTAACGTCAAGCTGCATACCTAGTAATACTTGTAGCGACCCTATTCAGCAACTTATTTGGTCAGGTCCTTGTTACCAAAAACAGCATCAGACGCTTGCTGGATAAAAGACTTGTTGTTGTCACTGGTAGAGTCACCAACAGCATTGTCGAGGGTGTCCGTCACCTTGTCCTTGAATTGCTCAGGAGTGGACTTCTGGGAGTCTGGCTTAACTGCGCTGGAGATCTTGTCACCAATATCTTTTCTACCGAAGTCTGACATGTTTAATGTATGCTAAGTGTGCTTTGATGTTTCACTATAGATAGTAGTATATAACTAGTAAACTGGGTCTACAGTGGTGGAGATTCTACAGCATATTTATACTCCACCCTCTGCCCACCATAGTGCGCCCCACACTACATTTCATGCTCAGTTGCTACACCCTGTTCCACCCTGCCTGTTACAGCAACCGCAATGGTTACGGAACCCCTGCCAAGCCAAGGGTTGTGGCGGGATAGCAATCGGTGATCAAGCCGTTTTCGCACCACACACCTCGTTTTTCTCATTCCACATGCGTAGCAAGCAACCGTCGCCCCGGAACGAATGATGCCAGAGCAAGCATCAGGGAACCGGGAGCAGCCTTCTGTTGCATTGTTCCGCCAAGTTCCATTACCGCATCGGGTAAGCGCACCTCTCACCTCTACACACCCCTACCGACTCTCTTTTTCATATGACCTGGAACCACAGAAAATACTTGAACCACTTGGGCTCCACGAGCACGCACCGCGAGTGGGCAATCTGGAGCGGTGCGTCCTTGCTGTCAAACAGCAAGGTCTCTAGCGTGCCCTCGATGACCACTTTTCTGCCCTTGGCCTCTACAACGCGCGCCCGCAACACCACGGTGCTGTTTGGGGGCGCCTGGTTCTTGAAGTCCACCGAAAGCGACGCAGTGACCCCCTTTTTGGACGGTAATAGTGGGAACCCGCACGAACACAAGCCCTCGTCCAAAATGGTCGACACTACGCCGTTGTGGATCTTGCCGTCCTGGCTGATGAGCTTGTCGCCCAAATGGTAGAAGGACGTCAATTGGCCCCGTTTCTGGTTGAGAAACACTATGGGATCAATCTCAAACAAATCGGGCCCAAATAGCAACCCGGTGCCTACGTAGTTGTTATGGTGCTGGTCGGGAAACACCTCGCTGCTGGTGAACTGGGCGGTGTCCGGATCCGCGGCGAGCGCCCTGTACTCCGCCGTCTGCGCTATCTGGTGCACCACCAGCTCGTTTATATGCAACAACTTCTTGTCTCTCCAGCTGCCTTTCCTCCAGTTGGCTGGGAAGGCGGCTACACCCACACCAAACGCGACGAGGGGCACCGACACCCGCACGAGTCTCTTGAACATGCCGTTTTCTACAGATACGCTTACCTAAACACACGACGCACCACGTAATCAGTGCTGCTAGCGGCGGTTTAAGCAGCCAGCGGGTCCAGCACACCTGGCGGCTATAAGATGCCCCCATTTGCGACATGGACTGTATGCAGGACAACCGGGGTTTGGATGCCATATCATATACTAACTACAAGACACGCTATACACGGCTATCTACCAGCCAAATCCACCTTGCTGTACTGCTGGATCAACTCTACAATCTTGGGCACGTTGGCGCCAACCACGTAGTTCAATCTTTCCCCGTTTTGGAAAAAATAGATGGTGGGCATGGCTGTAACCCCGTACTCCTGGGCCACATCCTGGGCCTGGTCCACATCGACCCGGCCAAAGTTGACTTCTGGGATCTTTTCTGCTAACGCGTCGAGAATGGGCTCGATGGCCTTACAGGGCCCACACCAGGTGGCGTAGAAATCTATCACTGTGACTTTGTCCGATTTGATGAGCTCATTGAAGCTTGCCAAGTTGGCAAGCTCGGTAATTTTTCCTGCTGCAGCAGTGGACATCTTTCTGTAATGGGACTGGGCGAAAAGGCTAGCGCTGGGGCGTATGCAGGGAGAAGAAGCAGCTAGCGAACGGTAACCGAGTGTTCTCAACATGTTGTGGCAAAAAGAAGAAACCGAAAAGTTGGGGTAGGGCTCGGGTTTTATAAGCTTGTGGCAGCCCGAATCAGGGCATGGATTTAAGAACTGCTTTACTAAGCAGATGCCACAGGCCGCAGGTGCGGCGCTCACGTGACCGGTAGTATCACGTGAGCGATTCCACGTGACCGCTCATATTTTTTCTTTCTGCGATGGGCAGCTCACAGTGCCTGAAAAATTTGTGTAGCGTACGGTACACCAGCACAGTAAGCCGCTACACACACAGACACAATGGTGACCAAGACCAAGGGGACCAAGCGTTCGGCGCCAGCTGCTGCCGCCAAGGCCAGCAATAAGAAAAGCAAAATCGTCGAGAAGCTTCCTTCGCCCCCTACCGAGGAATCTGAAGAGGAATCTGAAGATTCGGTAGACGAGGATGATGACTTATCCAGCGGAGACGACATATCTGCCTCCTCTTCTGAAGATGAATTGGACGATTTAGATGATGAAAAAGACGAGTTGGATGACCTTGACGGCGACAATGAGGAGAAAGACGGGGATGACGACAGTGAGCAGGACGAATCAGACGAAAACGAAGATTCGGACAAGCCAGTGGACCCAAACAAGAAAAGTTCCAAGGAACAACACGCCGAACAGCGTAAGTTGTTGGCTGAGCGTAAATTGCAAAGAAAATCGGGTAACGAGGTGCAGCAAATCAAGAACTTGTGGGAGAAGTTGAGAGTCACCAAGCCCACTCCTCCTAAGCAGATCAGAGACAAGTTGTGTAACGAAGTATGGGAATTGTCCAAAGACGTGATTCTTGACTTGGTTTTGAAGCACGATGCCTCAAGAGTTGTGCAGACTTTAATCAAATATTCCTCCAAGGAAAGAAGAGATAAGATCGTGGACTCGTTGAAGGGCAACTTCTACCAATTAGCCACTTCCTCCTATGGTAAGTACTTGCTTGTCAAGTTGTTGCATTATGGAACCAAGGAATCCAGAGGTAAGATCTTGGACGAGTTGCACGGTAAGTTGAGAAAGTTGATGAGACACAAGGAAGGTGCTTATGTTGCTGAGGATTTGTACGTGTTATACTCCACTGCTGAGCAGAAACACCAGATATTAAGAGAGTTCTGGGGAGCTGAATACGCTGTGTTCAGAGACTCTGGTAAAGGTAAAACCGTATTGGAGGTCACCAAAGAACTGTCCGAAAAGAAGCAATTGATCATGACCAACTTGTACGGTACCATTAAAGCATCAGTGGAAAAGGGTTCTACTGGTTTCCAAATCTTGCACGCTGCAATGAAGGAATATGTCAGCATATTAGAAGATGACATCGAAGTCAACGATTCGCAGATCAGAGATTTCATTGACTTGTTGGAAGAACAGTTCGCTGAGTTGGTGCATACACAAGAAGGTTCCGAGGTCGCTAGCACTTTGATTGCTCTTGCCAATGCTAAAGAAAGAAAATTGATTATCAGATCTTTGAAATCACACACCGAGGAGCTTATCAAGAATGAACATGGTAATTTGGTGTTGATCACCCTTTTCTTGACTGTCGATGATACTGTGTTGGTGCACAAATCGTTTGGCCAAGAGCTCTTCACCCCTGAGTTGACACCCAAATTAATCCAAGATAAGTTCTCCAGAAGGCCTTTGATCTATCTCTTGAAAGGATTAGATGGAAAGTACTTCTCTCCTGTCGTGAAAAAGGCGTTACTCAAATATGAGGAGTTGGCATACAAGAAAACTTCCAAGAAGCCCCAAGAACAAAGAAGACAAGAATTATTGACCAAGGCATTGCCTTTGATATACAAGAGCATCTTGTCCAACCAGGATAGCGACGAATACAATTTTGACAAGATCCTTTCTATTAATTTGGTATCACAATTTTTATCCGAATTGATATTGACTACCACTGACAACGAAGAAATCAATACTAAATACAGACCAGAACTCGTCAACTCAATTTTCGACAAGACTATAAAAGGAGACATTCTTGAAGACTACCATTTGGTCAACAAGGGTCTTTTCATAAACAGACTTTTAAAGGCGTTAATCCAAGGTTCAGAATATGAATGGAACCCAGAATCTAAGAAATTGGAGGCTGTCAAAAGCACCACCAAGATTCCATCTGTCGGCACCGAGTTCGCAGTTAGAGTTGCTCAAGAGATAATAGGTAAATTAAGAGACTGGACCAACGGTCAAGGTGCCTTTGTTGTTGTTGCTGTGTTTGAAGTATTGCAAATTCTGGACGAGAAGGAAGAATTCAAACTGTTCAAGAAGGAGTTACTCAAACACAAGAAGCTCTTATCAGCTGACAAAGATAACAAGGGTGGCCAATTGTTGTTGACTCTCTTGAAATAAACACTTTTGCATCATTAATTTATATATTGTACTTTAGAAAATGAATCATCATCCGTGAATAACTAACCTATAGACCAAACGCTTCGTCTTCCTCGAAGTCCTCTTCTTCGCTGTAGTCGGATTCATCGCTCTCATCTATTTCGCTATCGTCTTGGATCAAGGGATAATTATTAGCCCTTTCCGGCTTTTCATTGTCCGCCTCATCGTCACTATTTTCTATGCTTTTTGCTTCAAATAGGACACCATCCACATTTTCGTCATCATCATCCTCTTCTTCGTCATTGACAAATAATATAGCATCCTCATCGTACTCCTGGTCATCTTCATCGCCAAGACCGTATTCACGGTAGTATTCTAACTTTTCGCCACATCTCAAGCAAGGAAGTTCTTCTCCAGATACCTTTATGGAATTGAAAGCAGTAGATATGCATACGTAACAATAAATATGTCCACAGTTTGTTATGTATGGGTTAGTCACTGCCCCCGCAGAAATAAATGTTCTACCTCCGGTAGCCTCTGCCTTGTGGTTGTTATTGTGGCAAATAGCACACTGGGAAATGGGCAAGTTGGCGTATGGCAATATCAAAGGACTAGACTTTTCACTTTCTTTTCTTGAAAAAGTCGATTTGATCAACCGCCTGAACTTGTTGACCTGAAAAAGTGGCAATATGAATACTAAGAACTCTGTCATGACATTCCACACCAATTGTCTGTTCTGAAACTCAAAGTTAACGTTGCTGCCATTGAACTTTAACAAATCTGAGACCACCGGGGTCATAGTAATTCCGAATAATCTATGAATCAACAGCGGGTACTTTCCGTTTAACAAAAATAGCATGAAATTAATTAAATTGAGTGTCTTGAAGATCTTGTCTAGCAGGGAAAGAACATTGCCCCTCTTCTCATATATGAAGTTTTTCACTTTTTCGAGTATAGACTCCCTGTAATTCTGAGTGTTGGACTGATCAAGTGAATATATATAGCTTTGTAGATTTGAGTACAAGTAGTCACCCACTAGTAATCCGAGTAATAGCCATCTTTTGGACACTCCTATCACTTTGCCCGATCTTGAATCAGTTAACTTTAAGTTTTGCAAAGACAAACCATACGACGAGCCAGTTTTCCACACTGTCTGACTGAACACTAACACATTGAGTAAAAGTGACCAGAGTTCAGGGTGTTTGTTGAATGAGATAGCACTGTTGTTATGCAACTGAAAGATAGCTGCTAATTGCTCTTTCAAAAGCGAAATGAGCTCCGAGTCCAAGATATGCGCATCCAACTGAGATACCCTCGGAGAAGGATACAGTATGGGTATCATGGCTTGTGTGTAATTAGTTAATGGTTGATGGTGGAAGAGTAATTCCCCACAGAAATTTTTGTTTTTTTTTTACCGAGGAAGTGGCTGCGAACCAAAATTTATACCATTACCCATTTATTAACCATTAAAATAATTTATAAAATATAATACATACGCCTGTTTCCTGTTGGTAGAACCCATTCAGATGATTATAACAATCCAATTATTTCTGATGAGAGTTCTGCCACAAGGATGGAACTTTTTCTTTCGAGCAATGCCTGCAACACCCTTTGAATGCCTGCAGCATGATGCTTCATAATCTCTTTATCTGCTGCTGCTACCAATTGCTTTAATATCTTAAGCAACGAGAGTTGGACCACCATATTCGAGGCATAATTGCCTATCTTAGCTAAAAGGTTAGAAAGCACTTCCTTGGTCGCCATTCTGTGCGCTACCAATTGACTGGCACTGACTAATTTCAAGAAGTTATCAAGGACAGATTCTAAGTTGGACACCTTGGGGATTAGAAAGCCCCCAATAAAGCAGTCAATAGCCCTGTTGGATTCAATAAATGTTGGTTGTGGATCTTGACTGTACCATGATAATATCGAATCCAAGGAATTGGATTGCCAATAAGGGTCGAGGACGAGATTCTGATATAGCGATAAGATATCTAGACTCTTTAGTTGCTGTTTAACAGACTCTTCACAATGCACTAGTTCACAAAGGATTGGAAGCAAGAACTGCCTGAAAGGCAAGTTGATCATCGATAGAGCCTTTAAGTGTGGAAGTGCACCTAAACTGATAAGCTGAACTTCTCTAGCATGGTTTAAGTAGCAACAGTTGTACAATATTGGTGCCACTAAGTTTATGTACTCCTTATAGTGCTCTGTGCCAACCGTGTGACTTTCCAATAGTTCTACTAGAAACTCAAGAATTTCGGCCTTCTGAAACGCTTTCAGAATTTCCGAGATAAATGTCATCGATTTGAAAAACCGTAAGATAGTTAATTGATGGCTCATATTGACGTTCTTGAACACCTTCATTAGCAATTTGAAAAGATCGGTGTGGGCAATGCTTAACTTGACTCTTACCTCAGATTGGCCAAAAAACTTGATGATATCCATGATTCTATCGATGGTTGTTTGTAAGGATTCTTCTGTGTAGTCTTTCACAGCTAGCTTTAAATTTCTTGTTAAACGATTGAGGAACACAGCAAACCAGAACACAACACCGTACTTGGCCAAAATACGACATAAATCTGATTTTGATCTGGTTAAATCTTTAGTAAGAATATTGTGAATGCATTCCACTGCTGTTATTGGGAAAGCAGGAGACACGTCAAAATCTTCCTCTAAAAACTTTGAAACAACCCTGAGACCTCCGCATGATACAAACATCGAAAGTGCCTTATTAGAGTTTTTAAACAAGCCAACAAACTTTACAACTTGAAGTCTGACAGGCAAATTATGAGCCGAACTTTTAAATTGAGTAACAGCCGGGATGCCTCCTAATAAACAGAAGTTTTCGAACATTGACACATTAGCCTCAAGGACAACATTGATTGTGGCCAAAGCATAATACCAAATCTTCTCATTTTTTGGAATGTAGGTGACAGCATTCAATAGCTCCAACAAGGTGATAATTCCGTGATCTCTTATCAATGTATCATGCAGCACTGGATATTTTTTGACAACATGAAGGATCCTACCTGTAGTTTTGACTAACGAATCAATATCGATGTTTTCGTCATACTGGATAATATCCACCTTGTTGGAGAACTTTGAAACGAGATACTCCATCTTAGTTTGGATCTCGAGCTCATTGCTATCAAAGTTCTGAATCTCAATGTCAATGAAAGGATCAGAAGCTTCGCTGTTATCTACTTTGTGAAACGAGAGCTCCCCAACATCAGTGACATCGAAAGCTTCGTCCCCCTCTGTGAAATTTCTTAGCAACTCAGCTTTAGAAAATTTAGTAACTTGCGGCACTTGAGCGTCTCCCGACGACTCGCTAATGTGAAGCATATCCGGAACCAACTGCAGCACAGACTTTATTTTGGCGACTTCTGCAAAGTCCTTGTCCCAATTCTCTTCGTTTGACTCTGAATACGCACTGATGCTCCGCAACTCGATGCTTTGCTTGTGCTTTGTGCTCTTCAAATTGTCAATTGACGGTTTGAGTTCTGGCTGTGTGATCCATTTGTGTTTGAGAAGAAGGCCGGCCGTAGTTCTCAAGCTGGGCTGTTTCTGAAAGCACTCCAGCAAAAAACTCCTGCCAAGAATCGACAAGTTCTTCGGAAACGGGGGGTGGTCGTCTGTGCCAATAGCGTGTAATACGGCCATGGCGTTGAGGTCGTGGTACGGGGGATGGGTGGTGAATAGCTCGATTATGGTGGCCCCCAACGACCAGATGTCAGAAGCAGTGCATATACCATCACCACCCAATACCGACTCTGGGGCCATCCAGTTGGGGGTGCCCACCACCGTATCGTGCTGACTATTGATGTTGGTAGCAATGCCGAAGTCGGCTAGTTTGATGACCCCATTTTCTGCTATGAGGACGTTTGCTGCCTTCACGTCGCGGTGTACGACACCCTGGTCGTGCAAATACACTAGACCCTGGATGATTTGTTTCACGTACTTGACGATCTGTTTCTCCGGCAACCCGCAGTTCTGTTTCCTGTATAGCTGGCGCAAAGAGCCGCCGGAACAGTACTCCAATAGAATGTTCAAGGAGGAGTTAGTCTTGACAAACCCATGGTACTTGACAATGTGAGGGTGCTTCAAGATCTTGAGCAAGTCGATCTCGCGCATCAAGACGGCCACGTCCTGGTCTCTTTCAAGAAACACCTGTTTTATCGCTACAATCTGGCCCGTTTTGAGGTTTTTGGCCCTATAAACACTGGCCGAGCCGCCGCGGCCTAGCAACTCCGAGAAGGCAAAGTTGTCCAAGGCGTTGTTCAGCCGCGTGCCCGGCCGTTTCTCGAATCTCTGCGCCGGAGTAAGCGACACTTTTACCGAAGCACTTCTGACGTGATTCGGGGTCTCCGCACTGGCGAAGCGGGCGTCGCGATTGGTGTTTGCCTCGCGTAGCCGGGCCGGGCGCAAAGGGCTGTGTGGTGGCACTGGGGTACCGGACTTCCCGACTTTCTCTATGAATGGTGACTCCGCATCTCCGGCTAGCCTGTGGCTATTTTCGTCACCTCGGGAGCTGTCCTCGAAGATGATGCCGTTCAATTTGCCCTGGATGCGTTTGACAAAGGGCGACTGAGACTCGCTGGGTTCCAGACCCCGGCTGCTGACTATGACAGACGAGCCTGACGTCTGGGAAAACCGGGAAAATGATAGGTGGAAGTCGTCTTCAAAGTCTCGGGCATCCACGAACTCGTCTGCCTGTTCTCTGAACTGGCTCAAAGTCGCCTGTTTGCGGGTGGGAGAGATAGCTGCCAAATTGTGGTGCGGTTGTAGCAGCGCCATATCTCCAGGGGTGGTGTAGCAAAAAGTGCCCAATGACCGTGGAACCTGCTTATTTTGCCACTGCTGGTTGCAAATATCGCGATGCCGACGGTGGTTACCTATCTGGTTTTGTGGGGAAATGGTGGTGGAGTGGAGGGTGTTTGTTTACCATTAGCAGGAGGGTCTGGCGCGGGCGCGTGGTAGCGCCGGTGGTCACGTGACCGAGTATAGCCCGGAGGTGTGAGTACTTCTATTTGAAAAGTCAGTATAACTAGAATATAATGAAATACGAGCCTGGGCCTGGTGTGAGTATCGGTTGGTGCTAAGCATGCACCGCATTGGAAGCTAGTGTCCTACGTAAAACAATAGTGTAAAACAGCAATACACCAAAACATTTTACCTATATAAAACAGCAGTGTCCTATATAAAACTACAATCTATTTCTATAAAACAGCAGTGCAGTGTACCTCTATAAAACAACAGTTTACTATGTAAAACAACAGTGTAAAACAACAGTGTACTTATATAAAACAACAGTGTACCTTACAAAACGTAAAAGAACAGTGTAAAACATACACCTATATAAAACAACGGTGTAGCTCTATAAAACAGCATTGTCCTATGTAAACTACGATGTATTTCTACAAAACAACAGTGTGTAAAACAGCAGTGTCCTATATAAAACAGCAGTGTCCTATGTAAAACAACAGTGTAAAACAACAGTGTACTTATATAAAACAACAGTGTACTTATATAAAACAACAGTGTACCTTACAAAACGTAAAAGAACAGTGTAAAACATACACCTATATAAAACAACGGTGTAGCTCTTTAAACAACAGTTTACTATGTAAAACAACAGTGTATAAAACACAGTGTACTTATATTAAACATCAGTGTACCTTATAAAACTACGGTGTAACTATGTTAAACAACTGTGTAAAACGATTGTGTAAAACAGCAATATAATAAAACAGTGACCTATGTAAAACAACAGTGTAATTCTATAAAACAGCAGTGTCCTATGTAAACTACAATCTATTTCTACAGAACAGCACTGCCCTATGTAAACTATAACGTATTTCTACAAAACAGCGTACCTGTGTAAATGCACCTCTATAAAACAACAGTGTATAAAACAGCAGTGTCTTATGTAAAACAGCAATGTAAACTACAACGTATTTCTACAAAACAGCACTGCCCTATGTAAACTACAGCGTACTTCTACAAAACAGCGTACCTGTGTATATGCACCTCTATAAAACAACACTTTAAAGTGCATACAGATCAACAGTGTCCCTTACAAAACAAGTCTCCTATATTCTTACTATACACACCAAACCGCCTACTTCTCGACCCCCGTGGCCACGCCCGTGTCGGACGAAACCTCGGCCCCCTCGTCCTGGGCAAACTTGTCCTTGTTCCAACTCAACAAGTTGACGTCGCCCGTCTTCCTGGGGTGGATAAAGTTGACAATCAACAAGGCCAACCCGATCACAAGACACAAGCCGCCGCCCGCCATCCAGCTGACGCCCAAGAAGATGTTCTTGCCGCCAATGGCGCTGCGCTGGCTGATGTAGAGGAACTTGTGCCCGTTGTAGGGCAAGACCGGGAAGTGCAACCCGATGGACACCTGGTACACGCCCGCGTGGAGCACATCGTGGTCGTTGCGGAGCGCCAACTTGTTGAAGGTGGGCAACCCGGCCGCGTGCATCCAGTTCTGGAACTGGTACCAGGTGGAGATGTCCGGCACGTTGGTGGCGTTGTACCCGTTGGGAAACGACTTGTACCAGTTGGGCGGGGGCACGATCTCCGAGTAGTGGTACTGCGTCTTCT
This sequence comes from Scheffersomyces lignicola, assembly GCA_030578435.1. Lineage (NCBI taxonomy): Eukaryota > Fungi > Ascomycota > Pichiomycetes > Serinales > Debaryomycetaceae > Scheffersomyces > Scheffersomyces lignicola. Next base: position 12,770 of record JAJMRV010000034.1, on the reverse strand, counting down.
TGAACCGGTTCTTGTCGGTGGCCCACGCGATGCCCTCGTCGGTCATCACGTAGTCGGCCCGCGTGCCGTTGACGCCGCTCAAGGTGGCGGAAAACGTGTCGTTGAACATGCTGTTGGCGATCAAGCCGCACGGGTAGATCTTGTTGCCGTTCTCATCCTCCGACAACGGCTGGCAGTTCTGGCCCACCGTGTTCTTGATGTCGTTCAACGACGCCGCCTTGCCCTGGATCTGGTCCTCGCTGAACGACTTGACAAACCGGCGGTGGTTGGCGTGGAAGTTCTGCAACCGGTAGAACAAGTACACCGGCGCACGCATGGCCACGGGCACCTCGAACTGGATCTGGCACACCGTCTGCTGGTCGGCGAACGGCTGGCTCGGGTCGGTGCTCAAACGCCACACCGGGGTCTGGATGGGCGTGTCGTTGCGGAAATTGAACGCCGCGTATGCGGCCGGTACCGGCGTCCAGTGGTCGTGCACGGCCAAGTTCTCGCACTGCGAGTAGTCGATGCTCAAGTCCTGGACCCGGTGCGAGGCGTACCACATGGCGGCGCCGAGCGGCACAAACACGACCGCGATGGTGAACAAGAGCGGGATGACGGTTTTGGCGGTGAACACCGGGTTGTACGCCTTCAAGCGCTGCTGCCGGAACGCGTTGTCGCCCGGTCTTCTCGACCGGGGCCGGGTGGTGTTGCCGAGGGAGGAGTCGTCCGAGACCGAGTCGGATTCGTAGTCGGAGTCGGCGGTTGCGGCGCCGGCGCGGGCCGGCGGTTGTTCCGCGGATGCTGCTGCCTGCGACGCCATCGTTGTCTGCCTGCTAGCGTGTGTGTGGCGGTGGGGGTGGAGGTGTGCGGTTGCGGCGGCTCATTTCATTTCTCGGGCGCACCATCCGAGCCTGGGTGCACGTGACCCAGATTATACGTCACGTGCACGCACGTGACTTAGGCACACGTGATGGTCCACGTGTCATCCACGTGAGTCGTTTACACGTGACCTCCCGCGAAAATTTTTACCATTTGCGATTCCCGAAGATGCACAGCACCGCTCCAGCACCACCACACCATCCAGCAACCACCGCAATGTCAAGTCAGGACGGAGACGCCGAAAAGAACATCGAGATCTGGAAGGTCAAGAAGTTGATCAAGTCCTTGGAGGCCGCCCGTGGGAACGGGACGTCCATGATCTCGTTGGTGATTCCACCTACGGGCCAGATTTCCTTGATCCAGAAGAAGTTGACCGAAGAATACGGAACCGCGTCCAACATCAAGTCGCGTGTCAACCGGTTGTCGGTGCTTTCCGCCATCACGTCCACCCAGCAGAAGTTGAAGTTGTACAACTCGGTGCCCCGCAACGGGTTGGTCGTGTACTGTGGTGACATCATCACGGCCGAGGGCAAGGAAAAGAAGTTGAACATCGACTTCGAGCCCTTCAAGCCCATCAACACCACCTTGTACTTGTGTGACAACAAGTTCCATCTTGAGGCCTTGAACGAGTTGTTGGAAAACGACGACCGGTTTGGTTTTATTGTCATGGACGGTAACGGTGCTCTTTTTGGTGCCGTTTCCGGTAACACCAGAGAGGTGTTGCACAAGTTCATGGTGGACTTGCCCAAGAAGCACGGCAGAGGTGGTCAGTCGGCGTTGCGTTTCTCGCGGTTGAGAGAGGAAAAGAGACACAACTACGTGAGAAAAGTGGCCGAGGTGGCGGTGCAGAACTTCATCACCGCCGACAAGGTCAATGTCAAGGGGTTGATTTTGGCCGGTTCGGCTGATTTCAAGACCGAGTTGTCCAAGTCGGATCTCTTTGATCTCCGGTTGCAGCAGAAGGTGATCAAGATTGTGGATATCTCGTACGGTGGTGAAAACGGCTTCAACCAGGCCATCGAGTTGTCGGCCGAGACCTTGGCCAACGTCAAGTTTGTCCAGGAAAAGAAGTTGTTGAACGTGTACTTTGACGAGATTTCCCAGGACACGGGCAAGTTCTGTTACGGTATCGAGGACACCTTGAAGGCCTTGGACTTGGGTGCCTGTGAGACCGTCATTGTGTACGAGAACTTGAACATCATCAGGTACACCTTGAAGGACATTGAAGGAGAAACCGTCATCGCACATGCCAACCCCGACTTGCCCGATAAGTCGTGGCAGGAAGACAAGAAGACTGGTACCGATATGGAAATCGTCAAGGAGGAGTCTTTCTTGGAGTGGTTGGCTGAGAATTATAGAAGCTTTGGTGCTAGCTTGGAGTTCGTTACTGACAGATCGTCCGAGGGTGCTCAGTTCGTGCAGGGTTTCGGTGGTATTGGTGCCATGTTGAGATACAAGGTGAACTTTGAACAGTTGGCCGACGAATCCGATGATGACGAATACTACGACGATGACGACGATGATTTCATTTAGAGTTGCTTGCACTGCTCGTTAATTATGCATATTGGCCTGTTTATACTTTCTTCTGCTTGTGGTCTTTTTACTTTGTATTTTACCTATTTATCTGAATAAATCGTTTTTTATTATGTACACACGATGCACGTTCTCTATTTACTCCGGTGTTTGTTCTTGGGCTTGTCCTCTTTCTGCTTGGCCGCGTTGGCCTTTGGCTTCTTGACCTTGAAGTTTTTTCCTTTTCTGAGGTCGTCAAGTGCATTGACCTTCTTATGGCCAATGACATCCTTATGCGTGTTGCCAGCCACCATCTGGTGGGCCAAATTTTCCAACCCACTGGTCAAGTACGATCTTCTGGGGTTCTTCCGGATCTGTGTGGCTAGCAATTCTTTCAATTGGAATCTCAACGCCTGCATTTCGTTTTTGGTTAACAACTTGTTCTCCTTTCTCTTTCTTTGTTTCTTGATGATGTCATCTTCAAAATCATTCAAGTCGTCCAAATCTTCCACGCCCAAATCATCGGCTGCCTGCTTCAACCACGAATCCTCCTTTCTAGTAGCAGTGGTCGAAATAGAGGAGTCGGCTAAACTGGATGCCAAGCTGATACGGGGCTTCAACTGATCCACCACGTCAGGCTCTATAGGAAGAAGTTTCACGTCATTGTGCATATTGAGTTTTCCTGAGGATGCTGAATTAGCCACCAATCTTCTCAACTTTCTTAATGGTCCCGAGGCTTCTTGTGGCGAGCAAAACATCACAGAAACACCCTCTTTTCCTGCTCTGGCGGTTCTACCGGATCTATGAATGTATACATCAGCTGATCTTGGCAAGTGGTAGTGTACCACATGGTCAATGTTCGGTATATCTAACCCTCTGGCAGCAACATCCGAGGCTATTAAGACCGCAGTGGTATTCTTTTCACTGGCAGCTTTAAACTTTTCCAAGGCTCTCAACCTTTGTTTCTGGATCATAGAAGAGTGAATCGAAAATGCTGGAATGTTCAAGCTGTTTAATAGTGGAACCAATCTCTTCACCGAATCAATGGCGTTGGCAAAGACTAACGTTGATCCAGGATACATGAGCAAAAAGTAGTATAAGTACAAGTCACGTTCAGTAGGTCCACATTCTACTAGCGCTTCCGTAACCAATCCAGCCACAACTTCCTTAGGATTGGCATCAATCAATGCAGGCTTGGAGTCTTTGAACTTCAATTTAGAATTTAACAACTCCAAAATCTCATCATTTCCAATTAATCCTTGTGAGTCGGCTTTCTTGGAGCTCTTGTTAGCCAACTTCCCGAATAAGTCCTTGGAAAACGTAGCACTGAAGACCAATGTCTGCCATTTCCATGCGATGGATGCAGAGCTGCTTCTGTGTTTACGCAAAAGATCCAAAATCTTCTCGAATTCATCAAAGTGGCCATCTTGTAACAATCTGTCTGCTTCATCCAAGACTATGATATCAACTTTAGCGATCTTCTTAACCAATTCCTCGTCTTTTTGAAGCAACTCCAATAATCTACCTGGAGTAGCAACCAAAATGCCTGGACTGTGTGATAACAATCTTTCCTGCTTCTGAATAGACAAACCACCAGTGACACTGACAATACCGTGTGCAGATAGAGGAGATAATTTCGTGATTTGGTTCAAGTGGTTCACCACCTGGTGAGCCAACTCTCTAGTAGGTGTGAATACTAGACCAGTAGGATGGTCTGATTTCTCCTTATCAGATTTTGTAATGTACTTTTCAAGAATAGGAATCCCATAGGCCAAAGTCTTACCTGAACCGGTCGTTGCCTTACCTATAACGTCCTTTCCTTCTATGGCTAATGGAATGGTCCTCCTTTGAATGGGAGTTGGTTTATCAAAGCCTAAAGCAGATAAACCAGCCAATGTGTAGGAACTCAAGTTCAATCCCTTTTCTTTGTCTTCCCATTTGGGAAGATCAATTTCGTCAGCAGGGAGTTCGATGTCAAGACTCTGGAATGTCTTTTCAGTATGCTTGAATTCGTTGTCTTTCTTTTTGTCATTTTTGGACATCTTCTGTTTTGTTTCCGGTTCTTCTTGCGACTTTTCTTCATTTGTATCATCTTCAAAACCGGTGAACTCTTCTTCTTCCTCGTCGACTTCCATCACATCGCTTGCTTCATTATCTTCTTCGTTCTTGTTTGCCTGTTCTTCGTCTTCTTCCTTGTCCTCTTTGATAATAAACTCAGCCTTACCATTCACCATTTTCACATCAACACCATCAATCTCCTCAAGGCCATAGAACCCTTGGTAGTCATCTAAATTGTCGGGAATTTCTACCTCTTTCCATCGTAACTGATCTACTTTAACTATTTTCGATTGACTCTGCAATTTCTGTTTCAAAGTGGGTATTTTTCTTTTAGCAACCGGTTTGTTCTTACTGGCCTTTCCTTTAGACTTCTTGAGCTTCGAGGGTGCCATTTTCTCGCTGTGGTGATGTCTCCTTTACAGTTGCAGAAGAGATGAACATCTCATCTAGTAATAAAAAAATTTAAAATCCTGCACACGGATAATATAAAAATCATACCGAGTTGTAGTCCTATACAATATATTATCAGTACTTAATGGTGTCCAAGAAAAAGTCTCTGGGACTCTTGAAGAGATCTAGGTCCATAACAGGTGGAACCGTGGTACCGAAAAGTATCAAACCTCAAAATGCACGACAACTAATACGACGCTTTCATGTATTAGAGAAGAATAAATTTGCTATAGTAGAGAGCATAAAACGAATACTAAAGGAACCGCAACTATCTGTAGATAACTATAAGCAGGTGTTGGCGAAAAGTTCCGTATTCAAGAACGTCTATTTCAGTAGTTATGAAGAGTCAAAAGCCAAAGTGAATAAAAAGTCCACAGAACTCATAAAGCTTGAGGACTCATCGACCGAAGTAGAATTATATAACAAGCTTGCATTAATAGACGCCGAAATTTATGTGAGAGGAGGTTTACAGGCATACCAGTTGGCATCTACACAAGGTCAGAATGGTAAAAGAGGGGGCGATTCACTGAAAAGATTGGTTGAATGGCTCAAAAGCTCAAAATATGAACCGAAATTGCAGAACGCAACTGCTTTGGAAATAGGCTGTTTAAGTCCTCACAATGCCATCTCTACTTGTGGTATTTTCACTAAAATTGATCGAATTGATTTGAACTCCCAACATCACATGATTTTGCAACAGGATTTTATGGAGAGACCGCTTCCTAAGGGTGAGTCGGAGAAATATGATTTAGTATCATGTTCCTTGGTTGTCAACTTTGTACCTAGTCCAAAATTAAGAGGTGATATGTTGAAGAAGATAACAAAATTTCTTAAGAAACCATCAAAAGAGAGAACCAGCGGATTATTTTTTGTAATACCTTTGCCTTGTGTTACCAGCTCAAGATACTTTGATAAAGAACAATTAAACAAGATAATGGAATATCTAGGCTTCAAGGAAAGGTTTTATTACGAGGCTAAAAAAGTAGCCTATTGGTTGTACGATTGGAATGGCAAAGCAGCTAAAACAGTAAAAGAGTTCAAGAAGAAGGAATTACATCCTGGACCAAATAAGAATAACTTCTGCATTACATTATGACGAGATTTCAGTCAATAAATATTACCTTTTGATTCTATAAATGAAATTAACATATACGTAGCGATCGTTAGAACAAACTATTAATGTATTAAACTTGTTCATCTTGGGCCTTGGCATCAGCTGCAAAACCAGTTGAAGTAGCCATTTGTTCGTAGGATGGAGGAACCCATTTGGAAGATTTCCATGGTAAGATCTTTTGAGCATATAATTCATCAACTTCTTCCAAAGTCAAACCTTTAGTTTCAGAAACAAAGAAGTAGACATAGAAGAAGGAGAATAACAAACAACCAGTGAAAACAAAACCATAGTAAAAGTGGATAGCACTGGTAATGAATGGAGTGAAGAAGGAAATCAAGAAACCCCATAACCAGTTGGCAGCAGTTGCAATAGCCATGGCCTTGGATCTGATTCTCAATGGGTATGATTCCGAAATAATGGTGTAAACACCACCAGCCCATGTGGAGGCGAAGAAGAAGATGTATAAACAAGTGATGAAAATCATAGCATTACCGGATGATTTGTAAGTGTTGTTGTTGTCATATTCGCCGTCTCTGTATAAATGCACGGAACCAATGATGGAATAGATAATGAAACAGACAAACATAGCAGCAGAACCAACTAATAATGTGACTCTTCTACCTAATCTTTCAATAAGGTAAATACCCACGAAAGTAGAAGCAAAGTTGACGACACCTAAAATAATAGAGGTTTCAAAAGAGTCCTTTAAACCAACAGCCTGGAAAATGGTGGTACCGTAGTAGAAGAAGTAGTTATCACCTGTCAATTGTTGTAATGATTGTAACATAATACCCATGATGACTCTTCTGAAGATTGCAGGCTTACCAGTAATCAATTCAGTCCAAGAGGCAGAACCAGCAAGAGCTTCTCTGTCGATACCGGCCTGGATCAATTGAACTTCACTGTAGACAGCAGGGTCTTCAACTGGTAGCTTGTTGGATCTGGCAATGGATTTCTTAGCTTCTTCGATCTTTTGCTTTTCGACTAAGTATCTTGGGGATTCAGGCATGAAGACCATACCAGTGACTAAGAAGATGGCCCATAAGAAACATAATCCTAATGGAATTCTCCATTGTCTAGTACCGGTCAATTGCTTAGTACCGAAGGTGACACAATAACCAATAAAGATACCAAAAGTGATGTTTAATTGGAAACAACAGACTAAAGTACCTCTTAAGGTCTTAGGTGCGGTTTCGGAAATAAACATTGGGGATAACACAGAAACGGTACCAACAGCCAAACCAGTGATTGCACGGCCGATACATATTTGGTACCATTTATCGGAAGAGGAAATTTGGACGATAATACCGACAACATAAATAACCATGGCGAACATAATACCGATTCTTCTACCGTACATATCAGCAGATTTGGACAAGAAAATACCACCAACAGCACAACCAATATTGAAAATGGAAACGAGCAAACCAACTCTGACATTAGACAAGTAGTGAGTACCGGTAGCACTGGTTTGACCAAATCTTTCTAAGAAATCAGTCATGTTCACGAAACCAGAAATAGTACCAGTATCGAAACCGAAAACAAAACCACCGAAGGCAACCAATAAACAGAAAATGGAAATCAAAAGATGTTCTTTGATACCACCATCAGTGGCAATTTGGTGAGCTGGTTGATTTTGAACTTCGTCCAACTTTTCTTCTTTCTCCAAGATGGAGGTGTTTTCTGGAGTTTGAGCTCCAGAAGAAAGTTCTTGTTGTGACATTATTAAAGTTTAGCGATTTAAATTAAATAACAAGTGCACTGAATAAAAGAAACCACTACATCGTAACATAAATTGAAGTGGATTTTCTTTCTTATTTATAGTTTCTGAAAAGCTTTGTATATTAGAGAAGTTGCGGCAATATGGCAGAAACGGTAAAAAGTCGGAAAAACTTTTTTAAAAATTTTTTTGGCAAGTCAGACGCACAACTTGCATAATTTACCCACACACACCTCCAGTTTTTCCGGGAAACCCCCACTCACAAATACCATAACCATGATGGAGCAATTGGAGAAAGTCAAATGGGATCATATACTTTCTTAAACTTATGATTAAAGTGGTCATCAGGTGTTTCTTTTTTATTTCTTTACTCGCTTGAATACACTACAAAATTATGTGCTGTCTCTATAGAGTTTAGAAGGATAGGTAAAGGCTGTCCCGTACCCCCAAATACACACATACAAGCAAAACTCAGTACTAGTTTCAGGAAAATGAAAAAGAGAATGTTTTTAAACATCAAAAATACAATAGGATTTGGGTGTGGACAAACAGTCAAACATACGAAAACTCACAAGGAATTAGTATCTCGCGATTGTTTCGGATTGCCTGTTATTTATGTCCTAAATGATATAAGGCCCAATTGATATAAGGCGTTATTTAGGTACATATGTGGAGTTCAATCTAGATATTTGTTTCTGAGTAACTTGATTTGGGAGTAGTTTATTAAGACCGGCGAAGTTGCTAGGGTATTACTGGTTGGAAAACATCGCACCGGAAAAATTTATATCACAAAATTGAGATGTTCGGAAAAATTTTCATTACCGAAAAATTAGTTTGCATGAAAAATAACCTGGTAATTCACTAAGACCGGAAAAACTCATGATGTATTTTATTTGAGTAAAATGGTTTGAGGATGTAATATAATGGGCTTATTTTAATTCCTTTGTCAGTTGATGGTTGTTCAGCTAGGAGATGGAGGCACGGAAGTACTTAATTTTGTAAGCAAATATCTCTAAATTCCCAGATTACAGCAGCACAAACTATGGGATATTATCATGTTCCGTCCAGCAATACTGGAAACGATTTACTTCTCTTTTGTCAAACAATAGCAAATTTAGTAAGGCTCAGATGAAACCGCCAGCTATGAAGCAGCCTCTGTTATATTAACAAAGGCGCTTATTGTAACTCAAAAGGGAGGATTGATAAATATTGTTGTGTAATACGTCAATGAGCTTCTCTTTGTGTAACTGTATTGGTTAGCAGAGAGAGTAGTAATGAATTTAACTATCGTGAAATTTCGTCAGCAGACATATTATGTTGTAATGTATCTTATTCAGTGTGCAAGAGACTATAACGGTAGAGTCTTGTCGAAATGAGTGTAACATTAGCACATATTTTATAGAGTTCTTGAAGAGCACACAAAGATATTCAACTATTTGTGAAGTACCACTTTATCTAGCTGTTTTTAACTGGGCACAGTAACTTGCAAGTGCTGAAGGGGATACAAATACTAATATATTTCCTTCAGATTTTTGTGTGGCAAGTCGTATGGTTCCACAGTATATAGAAACAGCTCTTACGCAACATTACCAAGAAAATCGTTGCACGAAGTATGTAACATAATCGTGGTACGCGGCAGTTTTAGGAATGGCAATCATTTATATTGGTTACATTATTGTATGCCAAGGCAGTGCAACTAGTTACTTCCCCAAGGGCAAGATGAAGAAAGCTTCGAAGAATATAAAACGCTTTTACTGTTTGAGATTCTGACTATTATAAACTAAAAGTGCAGTCCCTTTTCTGACAGACGGATTGAAAACATTTTTTCGTCCAAACTAGGAAACTGGCGATTGGCAGAGAATTTCTTTTTCTGCTCTTTACACTCTTCCAAAATCTCGATGAGTACCTGTATATAAGACCGTAGAAAGTTTAAGGTTTATTATGTGAGATGCGGGTGAGGCTGGAGAAATGGAGAAAAGAAACTGCGATGGAAATATGCACTGAGCTCTTTATTATTCTAAACTCCTTGGGTTGACCTAACTGCATATTGTAAATGCGGAGACATCAAAGATTGGAAGGTAGAATTAGTCACTCACATGAAATGAAATAGCTATGATTAGCGATTGACAATGACAATCGAATCACACAGTAGTTACCACTGATGTCTTGTTAGGATATATACGGTAAATAAATAAGCTTTCAAACCAGCTTTATTATAGTATGAGCTTACAATTTAATGCCTAGAATTTCTCGGCACCAATCTCCATGTAGTATTTTGTTAGTGAAGAGACATAATGGAGAAAGCTGGGGACACTACGGGGTGCGCGAAAGTTACAAACTTTTTTGCGACTATTTGGATTAAGAAAACCTTCTAAATTGTAACCCTGGTCAATTTCTTGTACCACCAGAATGATCCAAGACCATATTTTCTTTGATAACTATAAATGGACTCAAAAAGCTGTGACTTTTCTGTAATTTTGGAGTCTTATGTAGAATTTGTTGAAAAAGAACCACCAAAAATGTCTAAACAAACATCTGATGATACTACACCAGTTCAATCCAGTGTAATTTGTAAAAATGCTGGGTCTACAATTAGATTTGATCGATTACCACAAAGGCAATACAAAGACTACATATTGATATCAATATTCTGTCTTTTGATTGCCTTCGGTGGTTTTGTCTTTGGCTTTGATACTGGCACCATTGGAGGTTTTCTCAATATGACTGATTTCCAAGAGCGATTTGGTGAACAAAACTCAGAAGGTCAGTATTATATACCAACGATAAGAACTGGTTTGATAGTTTCTGTTTTCAACATTGGTTGTGCTATTGGAGGGATATTTTTGTCTAAAACTGCAGATGTCTATGGAAGGAGAGTAGGTATTATGTTATCCATGATTGTCTACATTGTTGGAATTGCTGTCCAAATTTCATCTCAGACTCAGTGGTATCAGGTAATGATTGGGCGTACTGTCAGTGGTTTGGCTGTGGGCACTGTTTCTGTTTTATCACCAATGTTTATTTCTGAAACTTCTCCTAAAACTTTAAGAGGACCTTTAGTCTGCTGTTTTCAGTTGTGCATCACTTTAGGAATATTTTTAGGATATTGTATCTGTTATGGTACGAAAGATTTATCTGGCTCAAGACAATGGAGAGTTCCATTAGGTTTATGTTTCTTATGGGCCATATTTCTTATAGCCGGTATGATATTTATGCCTGAATCGCCAAGGTATTTGATTGAAAAGCATAAGATCGAAGAAGCCAAACTTTCTATTGCGATGTCCAACAAAGTCTCTCCAGAGGATCCATTCGTTTACAATGAAGTCCATTTGATTCAAATTGGAATTGGCAGAGAAGCCTTTGCTGGTTCTGCCTCTTGGACTGAATTGATAACCGGCAAGCCTGCCATCTTCAGAAGAGTCATCATGGGTATTGTCTTGACTTCATTCCAACAATTAACTGGTATCAATTATTTCTTCTACTATGGTACCACCATTTTCCAGGCTGTCGGTTTGGATGATGCTTTTGAGACCTCTATCATCTTAGGTACAGTAAACTTGGTTTCTACATTCGCAGGAATCTGGGCAATTGAAAAGTTAGGAAGAAGAATGACCTTAATGATAGGTTCAGCCTTTATGTTTGTGTGTATGTTGATCTACTCCTGCCTTGGTTCCTTCAGCTTATATAAAGATAACACATTTTCCAACGCTAAGACTGATAGAAGTGTTGGAAATGGTATGATCTTCATCACTAGCGTTTACATTTTCTTTTTTGCATCAACTTGGGCAGGAGCTTGCTATACAATTGTATCAGAAACGTATCCCTTGAGAATTAGAGCCAAAGCTATGGCGGTTGCAACTGGCGCTAACTGGATGTTAGGCTTTTTGATCTCATTCTTCACACCCATGATAACAAAAGCGATTCATTTCTATTTCGGTTTTGTATTCACGGGTTCTTTGTTGGTTTCATACTTTTTTGTATATTTCTTCGTTTGCGAAACAAAAGGATTGACTTTGGAAGAGGTTGATGAACTATATGCCAGTAAAGTTTCACCTTGGAAATCAGCTCACTGGGCTCCACTCGGTGAGGAGGAAAAAGTAACGGATTAAATTAGATAAGTTGAGTACTACGATTTAATGACTATGTATATATTTTGGGTCTTATGATGGGCATCCAATAAAAACTTCAATAAACAAATTGGCTAGAATTTTTTTAAACAGATGTTTCATTAAATGAAATATACCTGGTGACGGTAAGGAACATTGAACGTTGCATTAAGTAACACACGCCAAGACAACTTGGGAATGTCAAATCACTAATGCTGACATGGCTAAGTATAGCCAAGTAGCATCACACATGTTATTTCCAATTTCTATTAGGAATGTAAGCATGTAAATGCACGGAAATTCATATTCAAGAAACTTCCCGAAACAATGTAAAATATACCAGAGAAAATTGAGACGATGACTTCCAGATTCTTTTGATGCACTATTTTGTAAAGCCCTATGACCCTGCTTAACCCCATAATTCCTAGGAAATGTGCAAGCAGGGAAATTTACGCAGAAAAAACTACACAAAGCGCAAAAAATGACAGCATCAGATGAGCCTTCATTGTTGCCCAGAAAAGAATTAAGTTTAGTGGAATTTTGGTGCACTAAATCTTATTTTTCCGAGGAAGTAGTGTCTATAGACAGAAGCTGCTGCTCCACCTTGCAATTAAGCACGCCTTCTCTTAAAAGCTGGTCTGCCTAATTTTTTTGCAACAAACAGAATATTGAAATTCTATAAATATGGACAATTTCCCACTACTATCACTGTTATGGAGATTCTTATTCATCATTATCAAACAATTATTACAATAACAATTACTTACATTCATATTCGCATCCTTATTTAAAACAAACAAAAAACATGTCTCAACAAGATTTAACATCGAGTTCTAATACTCCAGTTAACTCAAATGAGTTTGTCAAGGAAGAAAAGCCTGAGTTGCCACACAAAGGGTTCAAAGATTATATTTTGATCTCATTGTTTTGCTTGTTGGTTGCCTTCGGT